>VZRV01007602.1:461790-600769 GCA_013398115.1 Falcunculus frontatus | reverse complement strand
GGGGCCGGGGGCCGGGCCGGGGCGGGGCGGAGGCGGCCCCCGGGCGGTGCAGGTGCGCCGGGCCGGGTGTCCCCGCGGCCGCGGTCCCGCCAACAACGCCACCGCCAGCGGGAAGTGTTGCCCGTCACCCTCCGCCCGCCACCGGGATCGCGGCTCCTTCGGGATGATCGCGCTGCTCTAACCCCAGCACGGGGTGTGCGCCGGGCTGCTGCGGAGGGAGGATACAGCGGGCGCCAGAGCCGGCTGCAAGGAGGGATTGTCACGGGAACACAGGACCGGGTCAGCCTTACCCAGCCCCATGACTTGCCAGCAGCACGAGGGCAACACAGCATACAGCAGGACGAGGAGGCAGCAGCTCGCTTTCACTGAGCATGTGGCTTGGCATGCAGCAGCACTGCTACTCGGCCACCCCGGGATCCCCTTCCTTCTCTTCCCCATGGCATTGTGCTGGCATCTGTCTGTAACTATTGCCCTGCTTCGTACATTGGTGAGCAGCGGACATGGCCATGGGGGCAGCTGGGCCGGTTAATTCCAGAGGATGACCCGAGGAGAAGAGCAGGTGGCAGGGGACATGCAGGGAATGCTCAGGCATAGGGAGCCACGGCCCCAGGCACATGAGCCAGGGTGTTCTCCAGTGGAGCACTTTCCTTGTCTTAAGAGGAAGATTCTAGCACTTGTCCTGAAGTCAGCTAAACCTGATGTTTATATATGCCATAGCTATGGAGTGTTGCTCTTGAGCTGTCTCTTGCACGTTTTAAATGTAAGGTGTCCAAGCAGCTAAAATACCAGTTCTGTTAAATACTCATTGGGAAAGACTCTGTCATATTTATACGGCCAGAAATACTGAAAACAGACATCAGGTGCTATTCCATGAGAATGCGTCAGGAGCTATGATTATGTTTGTGTGTTGATGAAAATATTTAGAATTAGAAGAGTCAGGGAGAGGTAAGAAAAAACATCTCTGAAAATTTTTGACATTTTCAGACATGCTGTCATTGCTCCTGCAAGATACAACATGAGAAAAACAATATTCTAGACATAAACCAGATTTGTTCACCTCTCCTTACTGGCTGATATGGAGGCATTTATTTATTTTTGCAATGAATCAAAAGAAGTTCTCATGGCGAAGTTCAGTTTTTATTTATTCTGTGGCTTCCTTGTCTCTGTGGTCTTCCTCTGTTTTACTTTCTGCTAATAAAAGCGTCTACAAACAATCCTTTTTAAAGACCATAGTGACACAGATGGAAAGCGAGGTTAAAAAGTGGGGGACAAGGTGATACAAGGGCATGACGTCAATAGCACAAGCAGGATGAAAGACAATGGATGCAAGGCAGAAAGGAGAACTGTCGAGGACGTGACTAGGCACAGCTCACAGCCCAAAAAGACAAGGATCTGGCCCTGCAGCTGATGTCAAATCTCTTCTGCTCAATCACGTATGATCAACCCTACCTGTACCACAAACATCCCCACCGAGCACTGGTGCTTCGTCTATAGCACAACCTGGCTTAGGGGCCAAAGGTGTTTGAGGTTAGGCTTGAACCTGTCCATTTTCTGAGGAATACATGCAAAATAACTAAAGGATAAAAGTCCTCCTGTGCCCTTCCTGTTATTTCTTGTAAAAATGGTCAAGCGATCTCACAGCCTTTTGGGATGGAGTCTGAGGTCATGTCACAAAGAAAGAGCACAAAGGGGGATGAAGCTGTCCAAGAAGGCTTGAGTTGCTTGGGGCCTTGCTGCCACAAAAAGGGGAATGACCTGCCTACTTCTCTCTTCTTGTGTTCCTGGCCTAGACCTTCTGCATGTCTTTTGAGCAGGTTTTTCTCATCTTCTGCTGAGCCAATTCAACACGTTGGAACAGCAGCTAACTAATCCAGCAAGAAAGTGAGTGATTTTCTGTTGAACTGAGTTGAATGGGCTCAGCTCAGGGAGCTAAAAAAGGGAGGGTGTGGATAGGTAGGGGAAAAGAAATAACTCCTTCCCTGTAGTGATATAAGAACTTATCTCTGGCATTCTCTTTAAATTATTATTTTACACTCAAATTTACCATTTTCAGAATAATTTCTAGGCATGATGAAGAAATTATTCCATAAACTTCCCTTCTTTACAGCCATGTGTTTGGGAAATCTTCTTTCCTTAAGACAACCTGGGCTTAAAACGACTTAGTTGTGTTTACTGCTCCACAGACTATAATCTCTTAACATTTCTTTCAGCAAATGCTCATGCTTTTTCCTAAGCAGCCTTGATTCTGCTGAATGCAACCGAGACAGCTGGTGAATTTCAATTTCCACATAAACCATTAGCTTATACCGGAGGAAACAAAGATTGGCTTTTATGCTTATTGGTTCTATGTCATGGACCATGTAGCCACGCACATCCGTAAATATTCTTGAAAGGCCCCAGCATGCTCCAGCTGAACTGGCTGCACTTTTGCCACAGATGCCAACAGGAGCAGCCCACATCTGGCAAAATGAAGAAGTCACTTTTAAGTGCAGTGCCCTGAAAGGCTGCAGGCTGACACGCCTGGCTGCTCATGTTTATTGCGAGAAACATCCAACACAACTCCTAATGTAAACCTCAGCTACTGAATCCCTCCCCTTTTCTAGGCAGCCGTCCAAGCTGTATTTAAAGTGAATTTCTTCTTGACCATTCGACACAGTGTCTCCAGATCCTCCTCAGCTGGTGACGCGATGTTTACAGTGGTTTCCTACTGCATTTTTAACCTCACAAACTTGTGAGCCACATAGCTATTTAAAACAACAAATCCTGCCTGTAAATACACTTAGGGAAAGGCTTTTGAAACAGGCACTTTGATACAGCCAAGCTGCAGGGCTCATGAAGTACTAGTTTTCTAAACGAAACATGGGGTAATTTGGGACACAACACATTGTGTTGCTACACCAAAGAGACTCCTAGGGTGGGTTTACAAAGGCATTGGTGCTGCAGGTTGAATAATCTAGTTGTTTCCAAAGCATGGCCCAGAGATGCCTATAGATCCATGAACAACTTCTGAGGCATTCATCTAAAACAGGAAAAAAAAAAGCAGAATGATAAATTTACTGGAAATCATTTAAAATTCACAGTACATGTGCAGCACATACACAGAAACTGGAACTGCAGAATGGGGAATCTGCAAATCTGAAATGGCTGAAAAGTTTTTGTCTAATGAATCATTTCTTTTCACAACTTCAAAGATCAAGAATAACCCAAAATATCAACTATGTTGAGTAAGTACCATGTTCCCATAGTTAAAAACAGATGTTTTGTGAAACCTACACCTGTCTTCCCATTGGTATTGATACTAGACAAAAGCCATAGTGTGAGATCTCTGCCCATGGAAGCAGCCTGGAGTTTCGAATATTTAATTTCCACAAGTTTTTAATATTTATTCGTCTGTGAAAATAATAATTCTTTACATAAGTAAAGTTGTTAAAGTAGATACCAAGTACTTACCAAGTTGTTAAAGTAGATAATTTAAAACCTGTGAATGGCAAACAACAGCCCATCATTGCCAAACTTCTTGCTGAATGAAGCAAGGGAACCCAAAATTAAGACAGCTGTCAAAGAGAAAAATTGGAACTGCCAGAGGATGAAAAAGCACAGGTGCCAGCCAGGCTGACACACAGGGAAACCCAACTCCTTGAGCTGCAGAGCAGGAATAGACCAAACACCATCAGCATAACTTGTCTGCCTGTGCAGCATATCACAACCCTGCCCTCAGGATGCTCATTTGAAGGGAGGCAGTGGTTGACACTCCAGCCTATTTTATCCTTCCTACTGTGAGTGGAATTGCCTATGTGAGTTAATTGCTAAACTTGTTTTGTAATGAGGAGAGCTGCCTAATTAAACCTTGTCAGAGATGAGCCATGCATTTTGCATAGGCTGCCTAACTACCATCCAAGGTGTTTTGCTACGTTTGCTGCCAGCTGGACTAAATAAAAGCCCGTGACCTGTAGCTCAATCCACAACACCAGTGGGAAGAGTGAGTGACTTACAGAGATATATTAATCTTGAAAGATTGTCAAATAAAAAATCTTTTGCCAGAGGTCTTTCACAGGACTTTACTTCCTCTTCTCCCAACGTATTCTGTAGACCTTGAACTGAAACTTGGAGTTGCTATAGACTGGTGCATTTTGTTTCGGTTTTTTCTCTGCCCTTGATTGATGCACAGTGGATGCAAACTCATGGACCTGCTCACAGGCATTCACAGCTGTGGCCTTGTGAGCAAACCATACACCTTCCGGCTGAATTCTGCCAAAACCTAAACTCACTTTCTCTGGCCCATTATCCTTCTAAATTTTCTGCTTGTCAAACTGACCTGCTAAATGTGAACATGATATAGGCTGTGTCTCTTCCTCTGTCTTTCAGTAACCAGAGGCAGAATCTCTTGGGATTCTGAATGGATGTCTTTAAATAAGTTAATGACACCGAAACATATTTATGTCAGTTTGGATTTAATCACTATTGTTGCAGCTGGATTAAAAGTCATTTAAACTGATAAAGTGGAATTGTAACCTATATTGACATCACTGGAATGTTGAGTGTTGAGCTTCTGTCCACAGTTAAGAGATATGCAAAACCACTCCAGACTTTGAATGTTCCGGGTCAAGGGACTTTAGCTGAGCACTGCATGGGAAAGGGAGAGAAGTTCAGGTAAGGAGAGGGATGGGAGTGAGTAAATGAGAGATAAAGAAGTTTCAAAATAACTGTTTGCTGCCTTTTTGAGATAAAATTAAAGGATTAGTGTCTCTTAATGAAAAATATGTTCATATTACCTGTTTGACTTGGGACCATAGTAATTTTGTCTCCAGTTGTCTTCTGGTGATTTCAGTTTCTAAGTTCATTTTTCTTGTGCATGAGCTGACTTCTTTCAGAGTAAACTGATCTGGAAGATCAGCCCAAGTGTACCCCAACTCTACAAGGGACATGAAGGTCCCAAAGTCTTGGACCTGAAAACATGAACATTTTTCTTCTGTTCTCAGGAAAGTACTCCCTGAATGCATGTTGTTCTTCACATTAGTGTAACTTAAACCTAAATTTTAAGTTTGGGTCAAATGAGACAGCTGCTGACAACCTAATTCCTGGTCACATTTGCAGAAACACCTTTTACATTGAGCTGCATGACAAGATCTTTTCCTCTTTTCCTCACTGGTCACCAGTTTTTTCCAATGATGCCTATATTTGTTTAGCTAGTACAAAACATCAGCCACGTCTTGAAAACAGAGTGTGTAGGAGCACAGCAAACTGAATGGATTGCATTATAAAGTTAGAGTTACAAGAGTTACTGGGCTGTAATAGATATTACAGCTAGGTTTGAGAGAAGCTTCAATCTTGAATTCTCTAAAAGTCACAGTAAAACTTCATGTCCATCAGAAAATCCTCACAATCCAACTGCACAGAGCATGCACTGACTGTAAAGTATACAGGCAGTAGATGACACAGTAGTGGCAATGGAGACAGGCAAGAAGCTCCTTTTCAGAGCAAGATCGCTTCGGATGTAGGAGAAACCAATAAAAGCACTGCTTGAAAGCTGTACTAGTGTTTCTGGATCTCAGTGCAAGGAGATGAGTGTTGTCTGGTACTCTTTCCCCTGCAGTGCAACGGAGCAACCAGAAAACAAGCAGAGAGAAGTGGACTAAAAGCCAGGAAAATGTAAGCAAAGGGACCATGGCAGTAAGCCAGGAGAGGGAGAGGGCCTGGTGTTTGGAGTGCTGTGTGGCAATTAGAGGTGAAGAAATTGCCACTATTCTGGATCTGTTTTCAGGAAAACAAGGCTGTGCACTTACCCTTTGCATGGGGAGATTGCACATGAGACTCTGCACAAGGCTGAGTGGAGGAGAGAGTTTGTTCTTTTTCCATTAAGTCCTCCCTCAGCAGAAGTCATCCAAAAGAGTCCAGCAGCAGTAAATATCAGATTTAAAGGGCAATGAGAAGAAAAAAAAAAAAGGAAAAAGCATACTTACGAATGCAATGTAAGAAATTTATTTCCTGTATTAGTTAGGTTGTGGGCTCCAGTTCAGGGCAAGCCACTATTTCTACCTCTACCTGATATTGCTGCTACCATGTCAGGGTCCATGTATATTAATGTGCTGGAGACAAACTGGAGAAGCTGAATTCTTTACTTTTCTGCCAGTTTTGCTTCAAAACCTTTCATGACTACCACTCCATCAAGAAACTTGTACTATTTCAAATGCAAATGAAAAACAGTTGCTGTTTTCCACCTATTTTGGCTCTGGATTGCTGATAAATTGAGGAGTTCAGATTGCTGGATACTTTAGAAAAAAATGGTAATTTTATCCAAAGGAGAAGGAATGTTCACTCAACAGTGGATGATTACATGCAAGAAAAAAAAGAAGGAATTTAAGGCTTGACAGGCTTGTATTTCATGAAAAATATCTGACACACAAACCACACTGGAAGGAAATTTAGTCTTGTGAAGCAAAACATATAAAGGAGGTCTTATGTATTAAAACAGTAAGACATCTCTCCTAATTGTCTCCTCCATTAGTAAAATAAAAGGTAGTGATTTTTTCTGGTAGATATATTTCCCATCAATGCTATTTGCTGTGACTAAAAACTACACATTTTGTATTTTTTCTATTATATTTCACACACTCATGTACACAGAGCCTGTTTGGCTCAGTCATCTGCTACTTCCTATCCAACACTGTTTGCAGACTCTGGGTTTCCAGAGCCTTAAATCTGGCCAGGGAATAGAGATTCTAAATAGATGTAACTAATAATTACAATGATAATAAAAAATACTTGTGGCCAAAATACTGGACCAAAAAGATACTGACCACATCTACAGGAATAAAAATGTTTCTTGTCCAAGAATTCTAATTGGATTTTCCTGGGAACACTGAATACCTTCTGGTTTTGTGGTGATTTTTGGTTTGTTTTTAAAAATGTATGTGGGTTTCCATTTTGTTGTTTCTAATTGTCCTTGTGTTACTAAACCAATATTTTGGTTTTTCCATGGTGTATTACACCAGTCTCAAGGAAACTTAGACCAGTATAGCCACAAGAACAGGGTAAGTCAGGAATGGCAGAGGGTGCTGGGTGTTGTTCCCATCCATCCCACTGAAGCAAGCTACCAGAACAGGCTGAAAAAAATCAAGCCTTCCTCTCCCTCCCATGTTCTGTTGGCTGTAAGGCAGTAGGAGGCAAAGGGAGAAGCCAAAACTGCTTGTTTGCTGAAGGCATGTGGCTGCAGAGGTTAGAACAGAAGAGGAGCTCTTCAATTATTTGTGTTGCAGTAGTGCCAGTCATAGACCAGGACCCCATTGAGTCAGTCACCATACAAACGTGGAACAAAAGCAGTAATCTTTGAGCTTTGGTTGCCCAGTAATCCAACCCCCTTTAAGGGATGGGGATTTGCATGTTTATGGTTGGGAAATAATCATGTTTGAGTCCATTGGAGCCTCTCCTGTTATGAGTGCACAGGGGATTGTGTAGATGAGAAGAAAAGAATCAGTGTTACAGCCAGTGACCATGTACTGCATCCAGCCCTTTCTTCTGAATGAGGCAACTTCATTTCAGGAATAATTATTGAGCCCTGGGTTTTTTCCCCATTTTTCTCAGCTTCAAATAATTTTTGTGACAAGCCATAGCAGCATCCTGTTTTCGTCACAAATGAAAGTTAAGTAAACCATGCTCTAATTCTCCCAGCCAGAGGGAGGATCTGTGACAGCAACTTCTTCCATATGCTCATTTTCTATTTTCAACTCTTATTTAATAAATAACAGGCTTTCAGAATTGCTCACTCCAGACTGCCCAGCTTTACTAGTTGCATGTCTACATCAGAGGACTTGCATCCAAAACTAGAGTCATAGCATTAACACAAGAGGGAGGCAGTTTAAAAAAATAAAAGAACATGAAATACCACTGGAAAACATAGGCTTTGCCACTGTAGACACTTAAAAACCACAGCTCTGCACATCCAGATTTATCCTGCCATGGCGCTGAAAAACATTTGTATTATGCCATTGTATCCAGGGTTACTTGGGCCATAGGTCTTCCTGAAAGCACAGGTCAAGGAGCGCACACCTACTCAACACTTACACAGCAGGGTGCCAAGCTTGGCACTTGACACAGATGTGAGTTTCCTGTTACCAGAGCAAGATCACAAGCCCTCAGTGAGCAGGAGGAGACAACAGAGGAAAAGAGGTGGTCACCAGAAACTGAAATAGCTTATGTTTTTTGGAGGATCTCTGCAGCCATTTTATATCATGGTAGGCCATGTACCTGGTCACACCAGCACAGCCACTGCCCACTGTGGTCCTCGCTCCTGAGGAAGGCCAGGGCTTCTATCAACATGGTCAGTGCTCATGAGAGGGTGTCTAATAATAAAGAGCCAAATGCAGAGACAACTTTCTTCTGATCAGTTATTCACTGCTGCCAGTTCCAATGCCCCTGCCCCTCAGCCTGGCTCCTCAGAAATGGCGAGGATTGTAAGAGATCACCTGTGAAACATGGTAGGAAGAGCTAGGCATGGTCAAACCCAGAAGGATCAAAATTTCTCCTAGAAAAAACATACTTCCTATGATGGAAGGTGATTGAGAGGAATTTGTACCTTCCTTGAATGGAAGGCCATGTACAAAACAGCCTGATACACCTATGTGTGGACTGCTCATCAAATATTTGATTAGCCATTGCTGTCTTTTCATTGTCTATCCATCTGTAATTGGTAGAAAACCAACCTACATTTGCCAGGTAAGGTTCATGCTAAGCTGTTGACTTGAATCTGTTCACAGAAGCAAACAGCACGTGCCAGAGCCTGAAGTGGAGAGAGAGACTGGAGAAATACAGTGGGGAGAACATAAAAAGCTTTTAGCAACACATTGTCAGATAAGCTCAGGAAATAACATGGATATACATCTTTCAGCACAACTTGTTATAGTCTAGGTGGTACATCAGAAGCATCAAGAAAATGAGCCTTGCAGATTTCGGTACTGCAATAACTGTTTTTATATGTCTGGCATCCTGAGGTGCCCATAGCTTTGCACTGGATATAGGGGTGCCCCTATATACAACAGAGCTGTTCAGCCTTCTGATTTTTTATGAATTCATTGCCTGATAAAACAGAAAGTCTTCAGTAAAGGTGTGGGCTCCCAAAGAGAAGACTGACACCTATTGGTATCACTACAGGGTGGTTTGTTTTTCATTGCCTGTCCCCTGGAGAATCACCTTATGGGTCCTTCAGTGTTCACAAATGACTCAGCCGAGTGCCGTGGTCCTGAGCAGTGCAGGAACATCAGGGGACCCGCTGACATTTCTGTACCACTCTGGGAATGGATGCTCTGCAGTGCCTGAGCTAATCACCAGTGCACAGCTCACCACCTGGAGTGGCTCTCCAACCCTTGAGCATATGAATCATGCTCTCTCTTATGGATCCCAAAAAAAGTTATCCATGGCAAATCTAACAGCTTCATCCCAGTGGTTTGAATTTCCCTGGACAGGTATTTAGACATGCAGGGAATGCGTTACTAATAGAAAGAAAAGCTCCTCCAAACTCAGGAACTCTCAGAGCTTGTTTTAAATACAATCAAATGCGTGGATTAGCTAAAATTTGATTAAACATCTCCAGTGACAGTTAACAGACTCCTTCGGTGCTTGATGCCTTTTGTGGATTCCTGGATGTCTCTTGCACTACTGTTTACAGAGCCTGGCCTCAAGCAGGTATATTTTGCTTACATTTACATATAGGCTTTATGACAGTTAATTACCTGTGGAATAAACCCTTGTCTCAAACTAGGAGTTCTCCATGCTAGGCACTGTATGGGGAACAGAAGACAGCTCCTGGTCTGGCCTCGCTTTCTCCCTTCTGTGTTGCTTTAAATGTGACCATTTATATGAGATCAGTCCTAGAAATACCATCTATTTCCTTCTTCCATCTCACTGCATACCTAAAATACACCTAGGAACCTCTCAAAACCTGAGCCTCCTCTTGAGTGTTAACAGAACATTCTCAAATACTTTGTCTAGACTTGAAATATGTTTAAGCAGCAAAGTCCAAGTGGGGAACAGACAACATATTTAGTTCACGATAAATTAACTGGAGTGAAGGCTAATCTTCAAGGCCAACACATTCTGCCTCTTTTCAACAGCCTGAAGGCAGGAACGGGGTTGAGTGACACTTTTTGCACAGGACATGGGATTTCCCAAAAAAAGCAATCTGATCATCTGTGGGCTCAGACATCTTTTCCCAGTGTGTCTGTTTTCCGATGCTATGAAACAAGTCCAACCAACTGTGCTCTCGACATCCCCCCATCAACACCTACGGACAGCTGGGTTACACAAACACAAGTCTAATTCAGACATTTAAGCACATACAAAACAACGACCTCTCTCCAATGGCTGAAAGGAAGAAAAAATATAATCATTTTCCTACGCTCTTACTACCAAACACCACCCGACAAGGCTTCTTCAGCCTTTTGTCACTGTGAAAATATTCTGGATGCAAGGCTTCCCTCTAGTGGAAAATCCACGAACTTTTCATTAGGAGCTGCAGCTAAGCCATGGATAAACAAATGCTAGAAGTACATGTAATGTTCCTGTTGAAACAGCAAGTGGCAAGTGCATTCACACATAGCAACACGATTATGCTTGAACCTTCTGTGTCACACTTAACGCTTGATCTCTTCCTAGATGCTACAGCTGAAGAGATGTGAGGAACTGCCCCTTTCACCTTAATTGCCAATTCAGGACTTGCTATCCATACACGTATCAGGTCAGGACTTTCCATTAGGGCCTGGGTTTTGGAACAAGCTTTTTTCCTACGATGAGAAGTTTGTCAGCTTTGGGGTATGCCTGCCTGCCCGCCTGTGGGAACAAGAAAAGGAAAGAGGGCATACTTGTGTGAGATGGCAGGACCCTATGTGAGATTAGATGCTGGGTCATTGAGTTCCCTTGACATTTATATGCTGTTAACACAATTATTTGGTCTGTGCAGGGATCAGCAATAGGGATTTTAGAAAAGCCACAACCAACCAGATCAAAATAAAAGGTTTTCAAAGATCCAGAAAACAAGACAGGTAAGTAAATAAATGTACTGTAATTAACAGCAATCAAAATCAGTGCATCTGTAGCTTCACATCCAGACTATGAAGGAAAATTGAAGGTGTTGCTAAGACTGGGAAAGAGCAAATGAAGCCTAATTAAGCTATATAGCAAGAGACCACAGAATACCTCACACAATTACAGGGTTGTTACATGAATGTAAAGGCTGCAGAACATCTACTGGGGGTGGGCAGCAAACCCAAGATGAAGTCAGAGTTGTGACCAGGCCTTGTTGTTGCACATATCCCAGTGGTGCTAGTCCTACATTCATCATTATGTATTTAGGAAGCACTGCTGCTACTACCGTCATGCTTTCACAGATCCTGAGGAAGGGAATAGCCACAGCAGAGCCCGACTGAAATGCCAAGCCAGATACGCAGCTTCTTGCGCCACAGGTGCAGCACTTTTGATACACTGCTAGTCAGTGAGGATAAATCCTGAGCCATGATAGCTCACAGTGATGGCAGAGTGTCCAAAACTGCAGCAACACCCGTGCTGCAGCAGAAGAGGAGCTGCCCTGCCTCAGACCACTGCTGCCACCCTTCCCCTGCACTGGGTTCTGGCCATTGTCTGATGAACTCATTAACCACCAGAAACCAAAGCAGTCAAAACAAGTATCTCTATTAGTTCAACAAGCTGATTTTAGCTCTTCTCTCTGAACGATCTAATGCTGCCAGGCTTGTTGGGATAAACGAGGTCCTGCATTCTGCCCGCAGCCTTGTGTTGCGTTTGTGTATCTTCCTTCTGCCTGGGCACCTTAAGGTAGCAGCAGGCTGTTGGGGCGCACAGCACACCCTGCGCATCTGCTATAAAGATGAAATTTGGAGGAGATCGGATTGCCAAGCATTTGTTAACCCAAGAAGTTCACATCTGCAATGACGGCCCTTAAAGATCATCTCGTTCCAACCTCTCTGCCATGGACAGGGACACTTCCACTAGACCAGGTTGCCAGCTGGGGCACCCACAGCTTCTCTGGGCAACCTGTTCAAGTGCCTCACCACCCTCATAGTAAAGAATTTCTTCCTGTTATCTGATCTAAACCTACTTGACTGCAGTCTGAAACCATTACTATTTAGAGATACATATCTCAATCTGCTAAATAGTCATTATCTTTCTCTTAACTACTTACAGAGTTAATGTTAAACCAGTGAATGTTCCAACTCAAGAGAAAAAGAACCCTAATGAGAATGATGGACTGAAGTTTGATGTCCCTAAATATGTAAAAATTCCAAACCAAAGGCAAGTGTGTACAAAATAATTTATTACAGCATAACATATGTTGGCAATATTTTACAGTGAATTTTCCATTCAACAATTTTTTAATCTAAACAGATGACACACAAAGGAGAATTTTAATTAGAACAGTTTATTTGTCTTAATAAAATCCCCTCTTCATGAACTGGTATTTGCCTTCGAGGGGCTAGTTAATATTACTGAAATTATTTACATTGCAGTGAAATAAAAACAAACCAAGATTGAATAATTCCATTACAGTTTTCAGAAAACAGATTTCCTGTACAAGCCACAGTATAATTATGTTTTGATAGCGGTTCTTACAGAATGTAAAGCTGTCATGTGATATGTAGCCATTTTGTCTAACAATGCTATACTTTAAATAGGTATATTAGATTTAAACTTCCATTTTGACGTGTTGTATATTGAATAGTTAATGCACCAGAATACAAAGTAAGAAAAAAGTTCATTATGATTCATAGTCAGCCTCTTTGTGCTCCCTTAAACAGTTTTAAAATGTAAAACATACTTCTCACACACTGTTTTGCCTTGCAGCACCTAGAGCAATAGTATTTAGGCAGGAGAAGTTCTGGAGTATTGGCCATAAGTAGTTAACTAAGACTTTTAATGGAGGTAATACAGCACAGCCACCAGTGAGTTATGATGTAGAGAAAAAGTGTATTCCACATTACTGTACCTTCTGCATTTGCCCAAACTTGGAGCAGCTTTTTTCAGCCTAAGTATCAACAGGTGAACAGATGGGGAGAAAGCAGAAGGAAGAAGAGGAAGGGGGAGATGGAACAAAGGACAAACAACAGTATTCAAATTCATTGTGTCTTCTTAGGGAATTGCTCCAGGATACTAAAACTTTAACATGTTAAACTGACCATAAAATAAAGGAAACAATAGCTATGGAACACAAGGTAGATGGAATAGTTTTCAAAAAGCCTTAGATATTTGTTGTTTTGGTTTTTTTACACTAACCTAATCTTCATATCTGTCAACACTGGTTCCATATAAGACACACACCTGACAAAAACATGCAACCCCCCCAATGCTTTCATTGTTGCTGTGCTTCAAAAGAAACCAAACTGACCAAAGATTAAAAAAGAAATCCAACCAAAACAACCCAGAAAAAATCCCTAAAGAACAGTAAAGACAAAGAGGGCAATTCAAGCAGCACTTCAGTCTTAATCTGCTAAAAACTCTCAAATGATAATTTATTAACAAGATATGTTCACATATATCTGCCTATGTAACAACACTGAAGTGAAAGCAGTCTTTAATATCTGTATTATTGTGAGGGAGGGCTGATGAATTATTAAAAGACTTAAACCTGTACAAGTATAAACATGAAAAATGCTGATTAGAGATGTTTACATAAATATTGGCAGTTTTCATTGGGAGGAAAAAAAACCCTAATAGCATACTCCATTTAACTATCCAAATATTTTGTTTTACATACCTGTTAAAGATATTAAAATACAACCTGGAAAAGTAACCCTGATCTGTATCCAGCCAGCATGTTATGAGAGTCAGAGTTTCATATACATGTGTGCATGTAGGTATAAACACATACAGGCGCTTGCACACACTACTTCAGATTTCATTGGACAGCAAATCATGGTTAATGGCCGTGTGATTCACAGATGCAATGCTGCTGTTGTCCTCGTTTGTGGCAGGCATGAAGGCAGACGTAAAAGGGAACAGTTTATGACATGCTGCTTGATATTCTTCACATTGAGCGTGGCAGCTTCCAAAACTGCCATCAAGCAATGCCTCAAAAACCTTTGTTAATGTCTAAAGAAACAAAAGTAACAGTTAATAAATGCCATTTACAATTGTTTTATTACTAAAGGTACATACTGTTAAACAATACTAGCCTAACAAACAGGTTTCTCTGTTGGTATTCATGTATCTTTTACTTACAGGAAAAATTTGAAACCTTGGTCTTTCAAATATTAATTTATCATGATAAATGAAGCATGCACATTATCCTGCATTAAATTATACACTATTTAAGATCCCACACATTTGGGGGCTTTATATATTGTATCTTTTACCTTCACATTTTTGTCTCTCATGTTTTTATCCAATCTAGTTGCAACAGCAATTGCTTTTTCTTGTCTTGATTTGTCCAGGAAATACATCATCTTTGCACCTTATCACAAGACAAAACCCACAATGTTTAGTTTTTCTAAATGCCATACTGCATATCCAGACACACAGAACCTGAAAACTTATACATAAACATGAATTAGACTTCTTACAAGTTTTAATAAACCGTATCTTCCTCCCTTTATTTGTAACTGAAAACTAATGAAACTAAAACCATTTTCAAATTTATTAGAAGCATAAGGATTGAATAATATAGGAGACGTGTTCCTGCAAAAGTGAAATGCCTTAGTTGACTGATAAGTCTTCAGTAAAGAAAAATATCACAGAGTACGTTGATGACAAACCCTTCAAAGCAGCAGGCTAAAGGAAATCCATGCAACAAATGTAGAAGCGAGTAATTCTCAGAGACACACTGAATTCTCTTCAGAAGTACTGGAGGTAAGTGAACAACAGTTAACTGTGGAATACGGCCCAGTGAAGTTGAGGCCAGTCCATAGGGCAGAAGGCAGCCATGGCTGCTCACCTGGAGCTAAGGACACAGCTCAGCTACAAGGAAAGTGCAGTGCGAGTTTGGTGCTTCACCTGGACCAGAATACATTGGTGGAAAGGAAACACTGTATTATGTAACTATACAGCTTCTCTGACCACAAACCATTTACCAAAACTGGTCTGGGCATATCTGCAAAATTCTGCTTCTTGTATCACAGCTGCCTTAATTTAAAATCTCACCTTAATGAACGGGTTGGCATTTCACTTTCCTTTGCTGTTTTCTTTTGCTCAAATACAAAGTCCAGACCCACCCAACTATGTAATCTACTGCAAAAACCAGAAAGCTTAATCATTTTGCTGGAAAAGTTAAAACCCCACATTCTGGATGTTTTGTCTTTTGTTTTTGCTCAACTAATTTCCCCAAGTATTAGCTTTCCCAATTAAATAAATTTTCCTAGCTCTTCTGCTTTTTGTAGGTTTCAGAAAATAAACTGCTAGACTCAATGTAGAGCCATTATTGCCCAAAACACTTATATTAGCCTAGTTACTTTTGCTTAAAGTTAGGGAGGCTATGGTATAGAAATTGGAAAGATATTAGAAGTCTGCTTATAGTTTTTTTACTAGTACTTTTAAGCTGAGAAAACACTCATTTGTGCTCTCAGACTTACGGTTTAGGTCTTTCAGACCTTTGCATTTGCAAACTTTAATTAAAGACAACCGGTTCAAGAAACTTAAAAATTGCACAGTAGGTAAGTCAATCACCTCAAACCTGTTCCAGCATAAACAGAAGACTGACATACAGCTGAAGTCCTAAAGCTACCAAGCCCCTACCCAGTGACTGTACTGTTTTCCATAACACTGTAGGATCAGAAAATAGACCTGTAAAGCAGCCAGTGAGATGCTCAACAATTACAAGAGGGGAAGAACACATCTCTAAGAGTTGGGAGCAATTGGCTGTTGAGATATCTGTACTTGACTTCTCAAATCTTGAGCGTGCTTGCAGGAAAGGGGTGCAAATATTTCTCTCAAAATGCTATCCTGAAACATAGACCTTATAGGAGCCAATAGAAGTTTGTGGTATTTTACCTAACCTTCCTTTAGGAGAGATGAGCAATCCTCTGAAGCTAACTTTTTGCAGTTATTCTGGGCAGACCCTGGGTAACTTTTAAAGACCAGGTGAGGTTAGCATCAAGTACTTTAAGTGCCTGATAAAACAACACTTACTTTTGTTTCTTAACTGCTGGAAATGCATTTTGTTTTCTCTACCAGCTTATCAAGTCACATCAATTCCAAAACTTTCTGTACTTATTCAATTCCAACTTCCTTTGACTTAGCTCCAGCAGCTACTTGTGGCTCTTCTATATAAATAGTGTCTGAGTGTCATATTTCAACATTTTCACTGCTGACCATGAAGCAGAAAAGCAAAGGCCACATAGCAAGTTCATCATGGTACTTTTATTGATGCTGTTGCTACTGTGACAAAGCTATGAGTAGGAACAGAGACATTCCAGCTGAAAAGAAAACAGGGAAAAGCACTTGCTAATACATATGGGATTTTGTTTTATATTTTCTAATACTTCAAAGAGTAGAAGCTGTAGAAGGAAGGATGACAGTGCTTCAATACTTGAATATCTATGGCAATTTGACTGCACTTTTTGAAGGTAAGGAGCAAGTTCCTTATGCCTCTAATAAAAAAGTGAAGTACATTTTTAAAAAACGGTAAAATCAGACAGAAACACCCCTTGCACCCCAACAGAAACACACAGTTTTCTGGCTCATTGGAATTTATGTATGAATTCACAGAATGGTTTGGACTGGAAGGAACCTTAAAGATCATCTAGTTCCACATGCCCTGCCATTGGCAGGGACACCTTACACTGGACCAGGCTGCCCAAAGCCCCATCCAACCTGGCCTTGCAGACTGCAGATAAAGATTCTGGATTTACATCACTTAAATCATCTCAAGAGCATGAAAAAGTTAAACAAACCTGACAGCTGGTGCTGGATGGAGGTAGCATTGTGTTTGAGAAATTCTTCATTAAAACTCTCCAAGTTTTTATTGACAAAGATTTTCTGCATTTCTTGAGTTAGGACCTTGCTCACAATTTCTGGGAGGTTACTATGGTCAGATACTAGAAAAGGGAAGGCAAGGGGGAGAGAAGAAAAAAAAAACCCATTTAAACAACTGTAGAAAGCACTGAAACCACAGACATCACAGCTAAAAGTGACAGTTTTAAAGTGTGTGCACAGAAACACAAATCTCAGATCCAAATGTGTCGACACAAACATTGCTGATGCATTTACAGATGAAACATTAATAAAGGGTGCTCTGTCATGTAAACTTGCTATTACAAGTTCACCACATACATTGTTTCAGTTAGAATCTCTCTCCTGTATCCGCCACTTATTTTCTTAAAACTTAAGGTCGTCCAGGATCCTTAGAACACTCACTTTTCTGTGAAATCTAGCCAAAATGAGTTGTTGGGTCCACCTGGTGGATTAATGGAGGAAGGAGCATAATATAATACATACACAGTACACTGGGTAGCACAGCCTGTGTTTTCTTTGGTATTGCCATGGAAAAAAAAACCCAACACATTTGTTTTTATTTTTTGTATCAGTTTGTGTTTCAAGAGTATAAATCACAAAAAAATATAATTATGTCCTTGTAGAATGTAACTTCTTGTATCTTTATAATTACATACTTCCTACACACATACCAGCTTTAGAGAATTTAATCAAGCACTCATGTAGCCATGGGTTATTACTGTTGATAGCAAAAGCTCTTTTGACAGACTGTAACATTAACAGAAACTTTCCTGTGGGAAGGAGAAAAACAAAATGTTAGGAAACCAAGACTGAGAATATAGAACTTTTTCTCTTCATTATCAATTACTGTTTTCTTTAGTAAATCTAGTACGAATATTAGAAACATCAGTTTCTACCCAGAAATAGAAAGAAAGTTTATTTTCCCATTCAAATTGCATAATAGAACAGAAGTTCTTGCTTTTCTTGCTGCTCAAACTCTGGCAATACTGCACAGATGTTACCATCTATTTACCATTGGTTTTCTCTAGATAATTAAAGATCACACCACAAATACCTTTCCACAGTATTTATGAGTATATACTACAACATAGTCTGCTCTTATGGCTTTTTTTGTTTAAGAGTGACTGAACAAAAACATTATTTACCCTATTATTACTGGATACGATGCAATCCTCAGCTTTGGTCAGGTAAGTATTTATTCCAGATAATTTTCCACTACACTTGGATAACACAGGCTGCAGTGAAGGATTAAAATTTTGTAGAGCAAAAATAAAATTAAGCAATACTTTACCTTTTCTAAAGTATATTTCAAATGCTAATAAATGTGTTTCTATATCATCTCCAATAAGATTCTTAAGTGGTATAAGGAACTTAATGGCTTCTTCTAATGGATTTTCTACCTGTTTTAATAAAAGAACAGTGAAATTTACTGCTTAAAATAAATGTCAAATAAAATGATAGTTTCTGTTATTCGGAGCATTTAAATAATCAGAGATCAAAGGTGAATTGAAGCTAGCTTTCTGAATTAAACTGCACTACATTTTTATTTAAACAGCAAGATTTTTAAAAGTGTTTACTCATCACTTCATGTTGACAAAGCACCATTGCTAACTCTGGCACTGCTTGTGTACTCAGTACTGCAATTCAGCATTTAGGAAACAATTAAATACAACCACCTTAGATGGAAACAATTAAACACAACAAGCTTGAAGTTACTGTGATAAAGGAGGTAGTTCTTTGTGCATAGAGAAGTGTCTTCAAACATAAGCCTATGTCTTCAAACTTGGTTAACTGCAATAATTTCTGTTACTTTTTCCTCTATTTACTCTATGAAAACCAAATTTCTTCAGGCAAAACACATCTTTTTGTTCAGTATCTATTTTAATGAAGCATGGACCTATGGTTTGGGAAAAAAACCCTGAAATCTAAGGAAACTAACAACATTAATTTAGAACTTGGAGTTATTGAGGAAAAATACTTTTTTTTTAGTGTAAAAAGAGGTAGACTAAAAAAAGGTACCTCTGCATGCAAAAATGATTTTATAAAAACACCTGGATTCTTTTAGGAGAATCTGACAGTAAACCCATATTATAGGCTTTTTATGGTAATCACACGAGTTTAACATGAAAGACCATGCTAACCCTTTCCAGTTTTTCAGGAACCAGCTCTTCCCTGGGTCCACTAGTTTCCTCCTCCTCTTCATCTCTCTTTTTCTTTTGATTTTTTTGCTGTCGTTCTCTTTCTGCATGCTTTCTTTCTTCTTCAAGTTTCGCTTTCTTCTGTGCTCTTCTTTGCTTACTAAGCATTTTCTTCAATTCTTTGGCTGAGAGATTTTCTACAGATTAAGGTAACCGATAACATATTAACAAAGTCTTTAATTAAAAATCTTGTTTCTCTCTAACAATTCAGACATGTCATCATGCTTGTCCCCATCTCAAAATGGCCAACTTCTACAGTGATTTCCATAACTACCAACACTGCACAGGCCAACACTGCTGTTGGATTACTATTTACAGCCTAACACAACACTTGATCTTGCATATTTTCTCTTACATGGCTGTTACAGAACTCTCAATGATTTCAAAGGTTAGATACATAAAGTCGTTACACCTGTCACAGTTTTTACCTTAGAAAATGAACAGTGGTAATAGTAATACTAAGCTCTCAGAGTGACTGTAGCTCAGCTTGCTTCTACTGCCATCTACAAACATCTAGATGCTTTAAAAGAGCAAAAACTTGTGTTCTATTTACTCTATAATGTAACTTACTTAGCTTAAGCTTTTACATGTGTCATAGACATACGAGCCTTCATTGAAGTATGGATACCTGAATTCACTTCTTGCTCTTTGCTTTCATTGGTAAGAGGATTATCATGGAGCTTCAAGTAGATTTCAATTGCTGATCGGGCAGCCTTGAAGTAGAAGGCATGTTTTCTGAGCACATCTTCTAATCTCAGAAGGTCTACATAGGCACGAAGAGTCATCTTTCTCATGCAATACGTGTGGAAGTCAAATTGATCATCTGTTATCTCAAAAAAATGCTTTAAAAAAAAAAAAGAACACACTCACATATTCATCCTTTACTTAGTCTATTCTTTTATTAGACAGAGGTGAATCAAGTTACAACTGATACTATTTACAGGCAATATTTAACAGGTATAGAAATATCCTTTAAATACTGACTGTTAAGAGAACCTATCAGTAGGGAAAAATCTCAGTTAAAGCCTATAATGTGATTATTCAAAGATGTAGGCACTCTAACAGCCAACTGAATGTAACTATTCTGATTAGAAACATAATTGTCAAATTCAGCATAATGTTAATGTACGAATAGCTCATAGTTAGGAGACATTGTATTTTACACTGAAACCTTTGCACTTCAGTTATCATCTTTCACATGACAGCTAGAGAAGACATCTCCTGTTACAATAAATCATCAAGTATTAACCTGTTTTGAAAAGCCATTATACTAGAAGTTTTATATGCTTCCAGCATACAAAACTGTGCTGATTACATCAATAAATATCTTCATTTGTGTATGAGAAATAGTGGGGAAGCAATGTGTTTACACCTACTTACCCTTTCTACTTCATGACATTTTTTCAAGGCATCACCATACTTCCCTAGCCTTTGATAAGCTGCGGCGCATTCCGTCTGGAACCACATACACTGCATCTCGTTAAGGTTCTCCATAGCAGAAGTTCCCTCCTGAAATAAGTGTCATTATCAGGTTTTGCTAGTGTAATTTACCAGCTGCATCTTTCAACTGTGGCTGGTTTCAGGCCATTACGAGCAAACAATCAATCCTTCAACTTACTTGGAACACAACAGGAAATGACAAAACACACCCAGTGACTAACACTTGTGATATTCTATGCTCCCCCAGATAGAAAGGAATAGATTGAAATGATTAAAAACCCCTGATTATCTCAAGATTAATGTCTCAGGAGGTTTTTAAGATTAACTCATGCTTGTACACACAGTCTCACTTCTACATTTTGGGGGCAGAAAACAACAGTATTTTTAAAAATTCCTTAAGTTAAGCAAACAATTTCAGCTGGTTTTGCCACCACATAAGTGGCATTCACCACTCTAAAAAGCCACCAATATATTTACTGTTTTATCACGAAGTATGAGTTTCTTAGAACTTTTTCGTCTAAATAAGCAAAGTTAGATTTATACTTTATATTTTCAAAAGAAAAAAAAAAGGATTGAGACTTAATAGTTTTAATGCTCTAGACCGAGAATAAGTGAACTGGAAAAACATTCCACATATCATTAATATTAGTCATCAGATTTTCAGAACAGTCTCTATAGCAGAAAAAAGACCCAGTTATACTCAAAACATTTAATTACTGAGGATGAGATTTATCCAGTCTTTCGAGATATCTATGATAAAGTTCTGTCTTTCTTGCATTAACACTTCTGACATGCAAACATGATGAGTTTTAGTAATCAAGTTTTCAGTCATTACTAGAAATATCTAGGAAGCTTGAATCCAATTTCAAGTGTTATCACACCTAAAATTAAAAAGAATGAAGGAGCCTAATTTATGTGCTGCTCCAGGATATCCCACAAAGTGTTTAGTTACATGAATTATAGGAAAATCTGGTATTTAGGAATCCAAATTTTGTTCAATGTCAAAAATACATAATATAAAGTGCTTATCCCATCTTTTAAGGATAGATTTTGCTTTAACAAAATTTTTGTGTGTAATACTAGCTTAAAGAAATTAAATGTTCAAGTCTAAACTAATTTATGTTAATGCTAAATCATAATGAATATAGTACACATTCCTGTGCAGCTAGATCAGATGGTACTAAAGGGAAACAACACGGTATCCATCAGATGAAGTTCAAAAGTGGTATTTTGAAGTATGGCAATAAAAAAATACTCCTGGACAACTACCTTTGAACTACCAATTTTCCCAGTATTTACTGAGCCTACACAGCTGGAATACTGCATCTATCTCTGGCGCCCCCAGCATAAGAGGGACATGGGCGTGTTACAGCAAATTGAGAGAAAGGCCATGAAAACTCAAAAGGCTGGAACACCTGTCCTGTGACAAAAAGCTGAAAGAGTTGGGGTTCATCCTGGAGAAGAGCAGGCAGGTTCGAGGGAAACCTTACAGCAGCCTGCCAGTATATAAAGGAAGTTCGTAAGACAGACAGGAAGAGACTTTTCACCAGAGTCAGCAGCAACAGCAAAAGTTTTAAACTAAAAGAGGGCAGCTTTACACTGGATATAAGGAAAAAGTCTTTACTGGGAGGATGTGGCAATACACTGGATTGTAGATGCCCAGGAAAGCTGTGGATGCCCTGTCCCTGGAAGTGTTCAAGACCGGGCTGGATGCAGCTTTGAGCAACCTGAGTTAGCCGAAGATGTCCATACCCGTGGCAGTGGCATTGGACTACTCCATCTTTAAAATGCCCTTTCCACTACAAACCATTCTATGTAGTTCCTTACCACCAGGCGTAAGAGCATTATAATAGGAATGGATATTAATAAAAGATATTTGATCAAAATTTATGAGTGGAAAACCACCAGAGGCAAGCAGAACACGTCTTAATTAAAGCAATATACTTGCCCTTGTGAATTTAGAGCACATCTCCTCTGCATCCTTCACCATATTTGCTCGCAGCATGTATTTAGCACATTTAGAATTGATAAATCTGTCTGCAGTATCCAAAGACTGTGCTTCATCCATCCATTTGGCAGCTTCCTTGATGTTACCTACATGCTGTTAGGGAGAAATTAAATAGTTAACATTCAGTAGAAGCCTGCTATTGACCATCTCCTGAAATCTGTATTTGTTACTGGTTTTTCTCCATCAGAACTAAAAGCCAGTGTTTTTCTAACTCCTCCCACTCCCAGATTTTTTTCACCATTACAATCCACTGTAAATTGTGACTGGCTTTGCAAAACCCAAACAAAAGGGTTTTCATTTTCTTCCTGACAAAACAGTGCCCAAAAAGAAAACCACATGAAAACTGATGCCCATAACCACTGCAAACTGAAATATTACCCACACATTCACACCAGTTTGATGGGTTGATTTTGTTTATATACTAGGTACTCCACGTATCCAAATTCCCCTTTTACCTTGTAAATTTTTGCTTTTAAATAGAATAGTTCTATTAATGTTGGAGTGCTTGCAATTGCAGCATTAATGTAATCCAAGGCCAAAGAACACTGGCCAAGTTTGTCAAAGTGCTGTGCCAGGAAATACCGAACCCAAAGCAGTGTTGTTGGGGGCTCTTTCTCTCCATTTTCTGCAACAAAATGGGAAAGGTTACAATAACCAGTAAAGCTGAAGACTGCATTTGAAAAATGAACACAAAAACAAAGCTTGACAAACTCAGCAAATATTTCTTGTAATGAATTCATTTACTAGAAACTATAGTAACTATTTTTTTTGCAAGAAGTATCAGCACTTCAATAGTTCTTGGTAACTTCCAGGAACAGTATTAGTACTTACAGGGTAATTAATGTAAGACCATAGAAACTTACCACATGTACTAAAAAGGTCACAAGTTTTCAAAGAGGCTTCATAACCAGTAACAAGTTCCTGGATTGTAGAAACCTACATATAAAAAATAGTATGTGCTTAAGTTTTGCTTTACTATCATTTTAACAGAAACTAATACACTGAAAAGAATACTTGGGCAAATTAGGGGAACTATACAAAAATAACTACTCAATTTGGAAAAAAATTGGATGTATCATTGCATAATTTACTTCACCTTTCACAGATATTTTTGATCACCCACTTTAACTGTGATGTGGCAGGGAAACGGGTTAATCTCAGGCAGCTTACAACAGAAGGTATTCAAGTACACGATTAGTATCTTCAGTCAAAATTCCAAAATATAACTTAATTTATGCTATTCATTTTTAAGCACTGAAACTAAGCCAATTAAAAAAAGGTGCTTTGAAAAAGACCATGCACGAACTTCCCATAACAATGAAGCAACAGCAGAGACTTCTGTGGCTTTTTTGGCAGGTTGCTCTGTACTATCAACGACTTCTGTTTTGTTTGAAGGGTATTGTTGCCTAGAATGAAGGTTCCATCTTTTGAGAAAAATCAATACATTGACTGAAAGCTAATACTTTCTGAAATCAGACATTGTCAACAATATTGGTTTTCATGCCTAGGTTTAAGACTCAAAATTCAGTCATACAGTTTTTAACTCACACTATATAAGTCTGACATTTACAGTAAGTACAAACATTAGGATCTGTGCATTTCATGACAACTATTCCAATTCCAGGTCCATGGCTAACAAATGCCACTTAGTATTTCTAAACATTTTATTAAATGCTCAACCTGTTTTGTAGCTTCATTCTAAACATGCCTACCATATCTGGCAAGTAATCAACCAGCCTCCTTGGGTAACAAGAACAATATTACAATAAGAAATATGATCTATGAATATACACCCAAAATACAGAAGGGACTTAAAAAAATAAGACCTGACTGTAAGCCTAGCAGGGTAATGGCTACATTCACCATTAGGTAAAATCTCTAGATGGTAAAAACCTAAAACTTAAAAAAAAAAAAATGGTTAAAAGTAAGATGATCCTAATTTAAAAAGCTAGTTGCAAGACTAAAATAGAATTGTAGGGAGACAGCAAAATTTTTGAAAAGCACACATTGACAGTGCACACATCCATTTCAAGACATACTTTGGGAGAGAAGGGAGAAGGGAATAAACCTTGTTCTAGAAGATCAAAGTATACAATTTGAAGGACACCATTTTATTTAACCTAATTCAGCACAACAGGCAAAAATGGCAAACACTGTTTCAAAGAAAGCAGATAAAGTGACACGCCCAAGTCACACACAGCCACTGTAAATATCTCAGAAGTGTAATAAATGCATTCTGGAAAGCCCTAGGCAAATCTCATAAGAAATGAGTTTTGGTAGCAAAATCTCATAAAATATAACAAAATGTTACTGGACTTCAAATAACTACAAAGTGATAAAGGGATGTGAAGAAGTCACAAGTAAATGGATGAAGGCAAACAAATGTATTAAGTTGTTCTCTTGGCCTGCCTCAGACATCTGTTCACTGAAAGAAATCAACACTCTCAGAAAACATTTGAAGATTCTCCCCTCTAAAAAAAAATTTAAAAGTAGAAGCATCTGCTTCAAGTAGCAGGGTTGCAGTGCATACATGCAACTGTATAAGTGTTATTTCCTTGCTGATTTTCATTGCAATTTCCAAGTATTCCCAAAGTTATCCTCATCTGGCTGCTACTAAACTCATAATCAGTGAACTGTGTAAAAAGGGAAAAAGTCTGCTTCATTTCTTGAATAAGCACACCCCACCACCAAACTCTACATATAAATGTTTCTGTTACTGCACACTCAGGAGCACGGCTTCACATCTGGACAAAGACCATGCTACCACCAAAAAGAACGGCATCACCACCCCTGAGCCACACGTGCCTGGTCCCTGCTTTGGCTGAGTGCTAGTGCCGGTATCCAGCGTTATGAGTGATTTCCTCCCTGTCCCACCTCAGTGCACCAATGCCCAATTACTCATTCCAGCAGCAGTGGGCACTGGCAGAGGAGAGACCTGGGACATACGAGGATCTTCAATTGGCTGACATTAACAGTGAAATCAAATACTATGAATCTTGAGGAGATGGAGAATACCAAGCTGTACTCTGTTGTAAAAGATGCCAAGTTCTTCCAAATTCAGAAGTCTGCAGTAGTTTTGCAGTTTAAGAAAATACAATGTAATTGTCATTCTGGAAGCTACTATGAACAATACATTCGGAAACGAGCATACAGTGAAATCAACAGCTGACAAAATGCAAATGAGATAGCTGGATTACCGCAGACATACTTAATGAAAATGACAGTATCTTTCTCCCTTCCTTTTCATGCTTATGCTTCAGTCTCTTGCTAGTCATTTAGGAAAATAATTCCAGGCTTGTGTGCTGCTTCAGGGAGCAAACGATCTGGAAATATGAACCATCATTTCTGTGTCCACATTAACTGCAAGTTTAGTTGCAAAATCTGTCTCTTGAATTTGCTATTATCTGTATTCTAGAGTCATCACTGCCAACTTAAAGGCAATAATGTTTTACTATTTCTAAAAGCCACAGCATTCTTCATAGTTTTATAATTTCCAAAAATTGAGCTGAGATATCTGGAAATACCTTGGTATTGACCACAAGCTAATTTCAAACAGAATTATTCTAGGAAAACAGTGTGTTCATTCTCTTGCCACTGAGTTGAAAAAACTTGAAGGTATCACAAAAGTGTAGCTGAAGTCATCAAGAAATCTCTCATTTCATTACAAAAAGACTGAATTAATTCCTGGGGTCACCAGTTTCACAAGCCTCTTAATCAGAATTCAAACCTCAAACCTTTTCATAGGTCACTACCTACACCTTTTATTTCATTACAGAAGAACAGTGAGCTGAGCAGCAAGAATCCAAGGAGGAAATGGGCTTTAGCCTTCCTCATTTGCACAAACAAGTGAAGTGCTCATTTTTCCTCCTATACCCTAAAGATTAAAATTGTACATGCTCACAAACCATTATATATTCTCGTCAAGTGTAGTAATTCTGAAAGTTAAAAAAGCATCTTCCACACTTGGTACTACTTGAAGCAAAGACTCCACAAAGGTCGTACTTCTCTTCCATTCCTGTGCAGTTTATTTCCATTGGAAAGGATAGTTTTGTAAGTAAACTTTGAGTAAATGCCTTAAAATGAATAGTTGAGAAATACAGACTGGAATAAATATAATGCACACACACACCTTATTTTTAAATTATAAGTAGCAAGAATGCAATTCACTCAAACTCCAATTCTGAATTACTTTTTTTTCTGTGAGCACCAGTTTGTAATAATCTGATTACACTGAACTATATTTTGTGTCCTCTTTTGTAAGGGACAGCCTAAGGGGAAGTGCCTGTTTTCCAGGTAAACAATGATGACTAGAATTCTTCTATCATCTTTTGTAGCTATCATGGTGGCAACTATGGGCCCATCATGAAATGGAAATCCGTGCTGCATGCTATGTCATACACCAAGTGACTCCTGCTACAGAAATTCTGCTTTAGACAAAAAGAGGCCTGTCAAAGGTAAAAACAGTAGGTAAGATCTACAGTAGCCTAAATTTTAGTTCGACTTTTTTCTATATTCCATGTAGTAGTAAATTGAATGAAATGACCAAGGAATAAAAGTAAGGAGAACAGCAATACAAAAAGGTTAAGAAATATCCATAACAAAGGTGAGGTGAAATACACAGTGGAAGACGAACTCAACAGCCCACTACCACAAAGCAAGGATGCAAATTTTTTAAGTAAAAGGCTTGAATTCTCTGGTTTATTTATGGAAGCTAAATTACGATGTTGATTCCATACCCTATTACTACATCAGTTGGGTAAAATATTTCATAATAGAAGTCTGTTTCAATGACAACCTTCCAAACACCAATACAGTATTTCCTTCAATGAAACAACTGCAAGAAAAGGAACTGAATTATTGTAATGTACTATAAAGTGGTTAGACTTATGTTGTGTCAATAGTCTTTTTTTAAAAAGACTTCAGTTTGTTAATTTATCAGTTACAAACACTACATTTAAGTATTTTCGTTTCAGTTGCTCCTATTAGAATTCAGTAAGAAGTTACCAGCACTTCCAGCGCAAACACAAGCCAAAAGCTACCGCATACAGGCAGCTTGGGAAGCAATCCATGTGTTGACATTTGGCACAGGTTTGAGTCCCTGCCTTTCGATTTCCTGAGGACATGTTTAGTATTACCTGCTCCATTCTCAAAGCCGAATGGCCAAATGGGATACTTCACATACTGGTATTGAGATATTGAGTTTGTGACACCACTTTTCCAGCACAGCAGAAGCAACATCCACTAGACTTCTCACCCTTATGTCTATTAGAGAAATCAAAAAACAGCTGTACTTTTCAAAATATCTACATCCCCTGTATCTAGATGATACATCTAGATATCTCCATATCAACAGACTGAGATATCCAGAAACCATTTGCAAATGGCTTTGCTATGTAGTATCCAAAGGAAACTGCTGCTGTACAACTTCAAAATAGGCAGTCCTCATCATCTAGAAAAAATGGGATACCTAAAGACTGAATGACGAATTGCCTTTTAACAGAAGTCGAGTGCTGTCCTTGTGCCAGAAAACGACACTGACGTTAACAGTAAGTCCTTGTGACCAAATCAGGAATAACTTTCACAAAACAAAGAAACATCTAGTACATACCCTGAAGCAGTACTCTAAATGCCTCATGGGAAATGGAGGAGAAACAATAAAAACAGTCCACAAGAGTACTATGTCAATATTTGAAGTCTTTGCTACCACAAGATTTTATCTAAGAGTGTGGTAAGAAGGTGCTTGAAGCAGCATCAATATCACATCATGCAGAATTGGTATAAATACACCCTGAAAAATATTTATGAGCTTAGTATCAAATAAATCAAGACTGAAAAAACACAATGCAGTTGCTGTCTCAGAGTTCTGGAGAAGGCCTTTGATGACAACATTTTGAATACGGTTTGCAGCTGGTCTGTGGTACACAGTTAACACCAAACCAAGCCTTTCTTGAGCTGTCTCCAGTATCAGCCCATTTGAGACAGTGGTAATCATTCACACACATAACAGAGCTGAAAGCTGAACCCACAAAACAATGAAGATTCCCACTATAATAAGATGGTTCCTTGTTTCTCTTCTGATTCTATGCTCTCTACACCATTCTAAACAGAACCTTCCCCAGAAACAGCACAGCACTAAAAAAAGCTCTGACACAATGACAGCACAAACAAAAATGTCTCCTGTTTCTCAGAGACACTTTCATAGCCTTCCCGAAAAGGGTTACTTGATTGCTTGTGATGGATGAGCCAGACATACAACCTGGCAAGGAACTTGTACTCCCTTCTTGAGAGGGGGCTCTAAGGACACCATGATGGATGATCCCAGGTTCAGACCCAGTTAAGCTCTGCCCATGTGGTAAATTTGCAGTCTGAAGTTCCCATCCCTACAAATGCTGATGCTTAGATGTGAACTTTCAGGCCTGCAAAAAGACTTAAGAATGGTGGCAGAGGTGCACTTCTGATAATCTCTTGTATCTAAGCAGGGCCCCATCACATGATTAATGGTATTTCAGTCCAGGGCATTTTGACCATACCTTTCTGGATAGAAAAGGGAAGGAAGTTTCAAATAAAGAAGCTGCCAATAGACTCAAAACCAAAAACAGCTCATAAATTCAATTAACTACATGGGGGGAAAGGGAAGGAGGAAAGGGCAGCGACGCTTTAGAAAAAGTGTTCTACTACAGCCTAATAAAGACAAGAAGCATCTTCATCTATAGCCAAGAGGTGATTGGCATGAATTGAGACCTGCTTTCTATCCAGACAAAGAACAAAACATGCCAAACACATGAGCCAGCTGGCACACCTGCACTGCACAAAAGGTCTGAGTTCAGGCTCTTCCAATGTAATCCACGCAGGAAGGTGTTTATGGGCAATCACCTGGAAAATTGCATTTCCTATCACTCACTGTAATTTTATGTAAATTAATATCTAAGATCACAGCATCTATAAGCTTAGACAGTTCAGAGAAGAGCCAAAAGAATTCTACAGCAAGGTCCAGACTGGTAGATTTGGACTTTTTTTTTAAAGCAACATTTCCCCATTATTTAAAAAATGTCCTATCTACCTGCTTTGAAACATAAGATATTATCATTCAGATTTATCAGTGTAAAAAATAAAAGGTGTAGGGTATGCAAATGACTGAATATTTCCATTTTTCGTCACGGCAGCTATACACTAACTTACTTGCAACTGCTTTCTTTGTCTCACTTGAAAAGTTTCTGCTCCACAACTTTTTATATAGCAGATACAGATTTCCCTCACCCAATGAGGTACGAACAACCCCACAGAGAATATTCAAATAAATTACTCCAATTGTGAAAGCCTAGTCAGCCTCATACAGACAACTTCCATTGCTTACATGTTAGTAGACGGCTAACATCTGAATGCAATAGAAAAATCACAATCAAATAAAAAGTATTCTACAACCCTCACACCATGAAAATAAAACCAGGAAAACAGAACAGACAGCCTTTTATTTGACACAAGTCACCTTAAATTTCTTGTTTATCTTTGACATATACAGATGCCAAGGACATAGCTTTACTGTTTTGTGTAATACCCAATGAAAGCGTTGCTTTAAAACTAACAACAATTCACATGTAGGTACATCTCTATGTTTAAATTTATTCAACTGAGCCATCAATACTCACTTCTGCTTCCCTGAGAACACAATTTTTAAACGTGTGCATATGCTCATGTTACACAGGTGAAGACAAGAGTCTGTAACCTGCAGCAGAACATATATCCTATGTTCTCATGGTTAGTCACCAACTTCAGCATTTCTCAGTGTGTGGTGGCTAAGCAGGCTTTTACTCTCAGGAATTTTGCCATAGAGCTACCAGCTTATAATGACTGGCTAACCACAAAGCAGTAATTTTGCACTATCACATTTAAAACCGCTGCTGTCCATTGCTGCTAGCACTGCTAACAGCTAATCTAGAAATAAAACAAGTGATACTTTTTCTAGTGTCAATAGTACAAATGATCACACAGGCTATCTGAAACACTAAACTCCAGAAGAAAAAACTACCTCCATTTATCTAAGTGATTCTAGCTTGCATTCGTCACTCTAAAAGCAGATTGTAACAGCTATTTTGTATGCTTGCTCTGCTGAAGCAACGCGCCTTTAAAAATAATGCTATGTACAAGCATAATCAATTGTAAAGTTTATAGCAGCTGTAGTACACTACAAACACAAATTCAGAGCAAACCAATACTCTAACATGACACTGTGGTCATCACACAACTAATTTAATGAGAAACTGGTTTTCTGAAAGCTTTTGGACAAGTCTGGGAACTGCACTAAAGAAAGCAAATCATTTCACATGAGCAAAACATCAGTAGGAGCAACTACAAGCAGAGATATCTAGAGCATTTCTTGTGGGTCTCCAAATGGGCTATTTGGAGCAGTTAACCCCAATATAGATCACTCAAACTAAAAAAGCTCTCTTGATAAAGTAGTTCATAAATCAGCTGCTGCACCTGTCAGCTCTTGGCTTACATGTCACCTCACAGACCTGAACTGTCAGCCATCAGCATGTTTTACACTCCCCATTCTCACTGCAGAGTGGAAGCATCATATCCTTGCTGTATCTACAATGACATTTCTCATCCTCCTCCTTCCTCTACTTATTTTACAATTTCCTTACTCCTCCTTGTGATCCAGCTGTACAGTACAAATGCTATCTCTCACTATGGACGTACCAGTTGTCACCCAGATCCTGGCTAAGTCCACTTATCAGATAACCCCTCCCGGAATTTTAACTCAAAGATACTACTTCCTAACACTTAAGTGATGGAGTCAGTATGAACAAAAGGCTGTCCTTGGTTAATCCTACAGAGGTATTTCTTCTTGAAATGCAGTTTCCTAACATGACTAATGTTTTTTACTTCCTTATGTAATCCACCAATAATCTGCAGAGGACATCTAACTAAAAAAAAACCAAAAAAACAACCGACAGTGACAACTTGCTTTATATTCCTTTAGCTTTCCACATTAAGGAAGAAATATGCCTTCTTTCCAGAAAAGTTAAAGAAAGATCTTCACTGAAGACAGCCTACCTTCCTGTGTAGACAGTCTTACACCTTTTTTTGAGACTGTTGTTTCTGATGTTTCTTCCAGCCAGACATTTTCTCTCATCCAGTATTTCCTCACAGTTTCCATGATTTTAGATACTCAGAAAAAGGGCACATGTGCACTAATGTCGAGCTTCAATGGAATCAACCAATGCACCTGCAACACAATCGACGTAAACCTTGATGTTGACTAATTGAAGATCTTCACTCTTTGGATTTTTTATCTCATGGATACAGAGATCAGCATGTATGGGAAACCAAAGAGGACTTCTGAGCATTGATAAGTACAAAGAGAATTTTCTGGGGAGGAGGTGAGGGTAGCCCTCCGAGATCCGTTTCTTATGAGGAAGAGTAACAAATAATGCTGTTCACAGATATTTCTAATACATATGGACTGTATCTTACAGAATGTGAAAATTACTATATCTCATGTAATTGCTTAGACTTCAGGTTAGCTTCCAGCAGAAACATTCTGCCAAGAGCCACAGTTACATTCACTCTGGACAGTAACTTTGCATAAACAAGGAAACTTATAATAATGAAGTGGCACTCCTAAATTCTAGTTTTTGCTTCCCAAACATACAAAGCCTCTAGCTTCTTCCTGACATAGTAAGAATTACACCAACTGTGCAAATTTTATTCAAGCAGAAAGGTATGAGTAGGATAACTGTCATTTAAATATGTACTCTCTTGTAGCAAGTACTCCTGCTAATCAGAAACTAAAAAAGACTGATAAAAAGATTTAATACTCCTCCATGTTAGACAGTGGGCTTTTTAAATTAAAGGTTTTGCATAACTCAAGGATACTCAAGGAAAATGGCTATACTTTGCTGATACCGATATTTTAATAATAACAAACTTCAGATACTAAGGCACTAAGCAAAGTATAAAAGCTATGAAACCATTTGTAGCATAAAAGTAAAGCCCAGCAGCTAGATAGTAAATCTCTCCCTGCACAGGAGACTAAGACTCCCATATCACAGTTCTTAAGTTTACACTCAGACTACATTGTGTTGAGACATTTTCCTTGTAAATGCTCCATGTTTCTTAGCATAAAGAAATCCCACATATACAGTCACATTTCAAAACCTTTCATTCACACAGTAGTAGTTTAAGTGATTATTCCAAAAAGTCTCCACAAATCACGAAAATGAAATCGTTCACACCCTTATAGAAATATCAACCATAAGTAAAAAAACTACTATATTTGCATTTTCAAAGCTGTGTTTTAAGTAACATTTCAAAGTTGTAGACGAAAGTAGGTTATTTTAATAAAACCCCAAAACACAACCACAGAAGTTTCTTTATGTTGGATAAAGTTTTTTTATTACAGCTTCTCTGCTATCCTCTCATATATCTCTCTTGCTTAGAATTAATTCACTGTAGTTAGTCACCTACAAGTCTTACTACTTAGTCCTTGGTTAAAAGTCACAAAGGCCAGAAATTCATTTTAAAACGTGTTACCTCCAAGTATGTTTATGAACTGATGATGCAAAAACCTTAGTATTTTATGGCAAGATCGAGAATATCAAGTGAATAAATCTCCAAAGGCAATATGAGAACTACGTGTTTTAAATGTTCTTAAGAAACTTTTTTCCAGAAACAACTACAGTTCTTCAAAACACGTTATCATCACTGGCCCCACTACACACAAGCACCTCTCATAGTACATGATTTTTTTTTTAAATCATGTGTATGGACTTTCCAAATGAGGACAGCCAGTATTTTTTTTCCCCATGTTTAATATAGTTATCTTTCCCAGTTTGGCATTGCAGAAACGGTTTGCTGAGAAGCTCCACTTTTAGCTTAAAAGCACAACATGCTAAGAAAACAACTGACTACAAATTTAAAGCTGTACATACTCAGACACTGGTACTCAAACACTTGCACCGTTCTTTCAGCAAAAACAGCAGGGTGGAATAGACAATTGGGAATGTGAACTACTCTGTCCACAAGTCACAGCTCTTAGATAATCCATTCTGAATTGCATGAGAGACTCATAAATCAGTTCCATAAGAACATCATCTGCTGGAGCCCTGTAAATTCTGTCTCTTCTATTCTCCCCTTCAACATACTCAGTATAGAAAGAGCAAGAACTTTTCCGGTGCAGAATTTCTATATACCAAAACTCCAAGATGAGGATGACAGCTCATGGGACTTGTGTTATCACCTCCCATAAAGCAAGCTATTTTTGAGTTAAAGGCCATCTTCTCTTTAAACATATGCCATTGTTGTTGCCACTGTAGATCACAGTAAGGCACCAGGTACTGGGAATAGCAGAGGTAAGTAACAGTTGTTAAAAAATTGAAGTCCTGATCTCCAAAACACAGCACCTCAATTATAACCTTGCATATGGCATCTGTCAAGCCTTAGACAACCATGCCACTGAGCACCTCCCAACAGCTGTGCATTTACACAGCACATCATGGGTGGGGGCAACAGCACACTGACCCCACCAGTGTCAAACCAATAGTCCCTGCTGCATAATGTTACCAACACCAGCAGGTTTGCTAGAACAAACTGACTCCATCAGCAGAAACCTGCTCGAAGGGACATGAGCTATCTGACCTGAGAAATTAATCTGGATGCAATTATAACTTTACTAGAATTTTATCAGTATTTTGTCCTCCACTTTTCCTTCACCATCTAGATGGGGACAAACTTATCTTCAGTAAGCATCTACATCAACAGCCTGGCCAAATGATAGCTGATTTCTAAGCTAGAAGTATTCTTTTTCTTTAATTGAGACTACAAGCAGATGATCACTGACAAAACACCAAATGCACAACACTATTAGAATTTGCACTGTGAAATTTTGCAGCAATAAAGATGGATGCCATATGTGCCACTTTGAGAGCTCCAAAACCAAGACTGATGAAGGACTGATGAAGACAGAAACAATCATATGTGCTCTACAGATCACATCCTCAGCCTAACCCCACTGCACTCTTGAGTAAACAATCTGTTCTTTGGCAAGTGCCTACCCTGAAGCAGCAGTTTCATGTGCTTCACACGACCTGTGATGAACCACGCATTTACTCACATTTAACCTAATCCTAAGGGAGTCTGCAGTTACTCAGTTGTGTTTTGAAGTTAATCAATTTCTAAAAGGCAAATTCTGTGACAAGTTTTTCCCTTTGTGAATAGCCTGAAGCAAGAAATTCTAGAAAGTGATTAGGACAGCTCTGCTGGCAAATGGATATAAAAGTCACAACTGAAGATTCCAAATTACAGTATGTGGATTAGGGATCTCAGTGCTTCTGCATACAGGCATCCAAGTATATCAGCATGTCAGTTTTTATTGCACCTTTCTGCACTGTTTGCTGTAGTGTCTTAGTGTCTTAGTGCTACCAGACTTAACTGAAATGCACTTGCCCTGGCACTGCAGTAGCAGTTCAGACGAGCTTGCCTGCTAGCAAGTAAATGGCTACAAACTGGTCCTGGACTTGAAGGTGAAATAAGAAGATGAAGAATCAGGAAGGTTTGAAGAGACCTCTACAGACGGCCTAATTCAACCCCCTTGTTACACAACAGGGTCAGCTGAAGCAGATTATTCCTGGCCATGTCCAGTCACATTTTGACCATCTCCAAGAAGGCAACTCTACTACCTCTCAACAACCTGTTCCCATGTTTGACAACCTCTACGGAAAAGGTGTCTTTTCTTTTGCTCAAATATTCTCTTGTATTTTAATTTGTGCATATAATACCTTGTCTCTGGGCACCAATGAGAAGCATCTGCCTTTTTTCACTCTTGCCTTCAAGCTGGTTGTTATGTACATGACCCCATCTGAGCCTTCTTTTCTCCAGGCTGAATAATCCAAATTCTTATGCCAGATGTATGCCAGACACTCCAGTCCCTTCATCAGCTTCATGGCCTTTCTCTGGCCTCTTTCCAGTATATATTGCTCTTGTACTGGGGTGCCCAGAACCAGACTCAGCACTCCAGGTGTGTCTCACCAGGGCTGACAGAAAGAGGATCACCTCCTTCAACCTCACAGCAGTGCCTTCGTTAATACAGCCCAGGATGCCATTGATGTTCTCTGCCACAGGGTACATCGATGGCTCATGATCAGTCCGCTGACTACCAGAAAACCCAAGGCCTTTTCTGCAAAGCTGCTTTCCAGTTGGTCAGGCCCCAGCCTATACTAGGGCATGGGCTTAGCCCTCCTAAGGTTCAGGACCTGGCTATTTCCTTTTGTTAAACTTCCTCTCAGCTCATGCTCTAGCCCATCAAGGCCTCTGAATACCAGCACAATCCTCTCATGGATCAGCCACTCCTCCCAGTTTTGTATCATCTGCGAGGTTCTTGAAGGACACACTGCCCCATCAACTAAGTCATTAACAAGGATGTTGCCCATTACTGGCCCCAGTGTTACCTACTTGGGGACACCAGCTGGAGTTCATGCAGCTGATGACAACACTAAGCCTGGCAGCTCAGTCAGTTTTCAGTACAAATTACTGTCTACTAAGGTGTACTTCAACACGTTGTCTATATTATCACAGATGGTGTCAAAAGCCTTGCTAATACACAGGATCAACTGCTGTCCCCTTGTATACTGAGACAGTAATTTTGTTATATAAGGCTATTAACTTAATCAGGAATGAATTCCTCTTCATAAATCCATCCTACCTACTGTCCTTTGTGTGTTTGGTAATAGTTTCCGGGATTATTTGCCTTATCAGCTTCATAAAGATTGAGATCAAGCCGACTGGCCCATACCTCCTCAGATCCTCCTTTTTGTACTTCTTGAAAACAGGAGAGGCATTCACTCTCCTCCATACCTCAGGAAACTCCATCCATCATGATGATCTTTCAAAGACTGAGTGGCAGTGCAGTGACATTGTCTAGCTCCACTAAGAGTTGGAGATGCATCCCAATCAGGTTCAATGTGCACATCCAGTATGTTCAGACAGTGTATAACCTGATCCTCCACTACCAAGATGCATGTATTTAAGAAAGCAATTAAAGTGACACCTACCTACATAACCTCAAAAATCACAGAAGTGGTGTACATTCTCTGCTGCCTTGCTATACCAAACTTGATACTTGATCAGCAACTCTTAGAAGACTACCAGAAGATTCACCACAAGTGAGCTTGAAATGAGAATCTTGTTAGGAAAGATGACAAAAGACAGTATCATGGAAAGTGCTTTGAATTTTACTGGATTCTGCCTCATGAAGAAGTGTGGAGTTGTATTTTCATTTGTATGCCTTTTTTTTTTTCAGTGCAACAGCAAAAGCTGTCAGTGAAGTCACCAACAATTGGTATCTTCTGCTGCTCCTTGATACGTAACAGGAATCCACTCTTGGACATGTAAAAGAATAAACACAAGTATCATCAAGACAGCACTAGAGGCACCAAATAAGCATCAGTTGAGCAATCCACTGCTGCTGTGTTGCATGCAGTCAATTATGGAATACATCCAGGTGCCTTAACTGAGTCTACTTCTGATTTAAGAAGTGTCCTATCAGAGGAGAAAAAGATTCCTAGAAGATCAAAGGACACATATCACCATATCCAATGTTTGCCTTGGTGCTAGCAGATATGAGAAGATGCAGGTTGAGAAGGTAAAAAACTTAAGTACCTGCTTGGGACAACCTTCCTCCCAGGAAGATGAGGCATGTGCTGTTTCTGTCAATTAAAGCCACAGATGCAATGCATAGAGTAGAGCTGAAACTGCAGATTTAGTGTCAATACTACCATGATGTTTATCACAGAGTGCCTTTCCTTTACAGGTAACTCTTACCCCAGAATTCTTCCATTTTATGATAGAAATTATCCAAATAAAGTTAATATGGGGGGAAAAGGTCTGAGAAACAAACAAAAACGGAATGAACTTGAGTTTTGTAGAGCAGTAAGACATTCACAGGGTTCCCTCAGAATGTCTTAAACAGCCAGAACCAGGAACATGTTTCAAGAGGAATTGTACAAACAGACAAAGGCTGGTATTTGAGAAGGTGACTCAACTCAAGATTAGTTGAGAAAAATTAATATCAAGCTCAGAATGCAAGTTCCTCAACTAGTACCTGTACTAGTACTAGTTCCTCTACTAGTAACCTGTAGAGGAAGCTCTCAGCTCTTGTTCAGATCAGCCATTTCCTTTCCTTTCTCGAAACCTCACAGGTGAGTAGAATCTGATGCAATGCTTTTTGCATTTGTGAACTCTGCCTTTACGTAACCACACGCATGTACCCCTACCTCATTATGGCCAAGGATTTTCACATTTAAAAAGCCTCAGGCTGCCATATAATGAACAGAAGGAAAGCACAGCTAATTTATTCACAAGATACAGTGGTTACTTCAAGAATCATCCGAAACAAACAGGTAGTGATTATACTTCAAGTATTTTTTTAAAATACAAACAAAGCCATCAAGACAGTATTCCATCAAATGATTTCCCTAGTATTTTGTAGACAAACAGTGATGTACGACCATAAGAAATTATGTACCACTGAACACAGTCTATATGATATTATAAACTTACTTTGAACAAGACACTGAAAAATAGTGTAAGACTGAGTCTAGCAGTCTCTATCACCCTCCAATTGACCTTGTCTTCAGTTGGAAAGACATAGAATCTGGCTGTGTATAAACATAGCAAGTTAGGAAGTGATTAGTGCATGCCTTTGGTATCTGCCAACATGGAGCACAGTAACAATTATAACTTGAGAAATAATTTGAACTCTTTACATCCTAACTCCTTTTACTCCTTATTCATGCACATGACCTGTAGAAAATCAACTGCCAATGTTATAAAAAAAATAAACAGACATCGGCTCAAATGACTTTTGTCCAAGAGTTCATCCTACAATTCAATGCCCCTCTCCCTATTCCAGTAACAGAGTAATTTTATGCTACAGCATGGTATAGAAGTGCACTTAGGATACTGAATAGCTGGCACGATTTTTTTAGGGTCTGCAGTATTTTTATAATCAAAAGTTTTATCCACAGCACAATACATTAATTGAGTTAAAACGACAGTATAGTTTCTAGGCAAAAGACAATTATTAGCTTCTTTTCTCATGGCTTCTCACTCTTCAGCCTGAACTACTTATGTCTCCTCCAGTCTAGGTGGATTGACAAAGAAGAAAGAGCAAAAAACCAGTAAAAAAAGCAAACCAGCTCCCGTGCTACTTTATTGCAGTAGCATAACAGCACAAAACCTGAAGAAATCACAACCTCATTTGAAGAGCTTTGAAGGATTAAACCATGTATTGTATAACTCCCTTCTAAAACTATGGAGAAAAATTTAAGTCAGATCACTGACTTTCAAGGAGTAATGGACCACAGAGTCTGAAACTGGATCTTGCTGCAGAAACATGCACAGTAATTTACAGCAAAGCCAGCTTAACGCTTTCTCCCCATCAGGTTCTACAGTTCTTTTAAAGTATCCTTTAACATAATCATCAGTGGGTTAACAATTCCCTCCTAGAAGGCAACATTATTGCTGGGAGTGATGAAATCCAGCACGGCTTGTCCCAGGTTTCACCACACCATCTCTGTTACTTTCTCAAGCATCCAAGTTTCACAGTTACCAAGTCTTTAACAGTTTCCTTCTCAACCCAATTGTGCAGTCAAATATAAATCGCTGCACATCACCAACTGAACACAAGGCCAACACACATAGATTTTTTTCTGCTCCAGAATTATAGGAAAGACATAGATTGCATAATGCAATATTAAGTATATTTTAACTCATTAGAGACTTATTCATTATGTTTTACCTCAAAACAGGTCTTTGTGTATACATAGAGCTTTATTGCATTTTGACATTCTTTATTGTTCAGATTCTCATGTCTTTGGTTGCTCAAAGAAAGTTTCTTAGCAATAACCTTAAGATTACTTTTTTTTATTAAACAAATAGCTTTATATTTCCCACTTACAGCCCCCTTCTGAGACTTCATCCAAAGGATCTTAAACAATTCTACTTACACTGTAAAGGAAGATTAAAAACACCTTTCCTACTTAACCACAGTAAGGCTTATTCTTTTATGAAGTGATGAAGAAAAAGTTGTACTCCACACCCTTCACCACACCAACATTCACACAAGTACGTAAATAAATTCCCATTCAGTAGATGAAAGAAATAACATCCCATGCACCCAGTTGGCACTGCAGTGATTTCAGTTTTATTTTTGGTGGGGCATTCATTAATTCTTTCTGGAAGCAGCTGGGGAACTTTCCTCAATGTTAGTTTCATAGATGTAAAGTACTCATGTAACAGATATTTTGGGAAGAAACCTACCTAGCACAGCCAAAAGGCTGAGGGACCACCTTACTGCAATTAGATAAGAAACAACACTTTGCTGAACACATCTGACAAATGTTTGCCTTCTATACAACCACCCTTTTTCCTTGCTGTTCATGAAAGATCACAGACCCACCTTGAGCTCTAAAAAGAGGGAATTTTCTAGGCTTAAATACCAATTCTTTCATCAAGTCCTCATATCTATACCAATCCGAAATCCAACTGCAGTTGACTACACCAAACTGCACTTGTTTCCAAAGAAACACAAGGGGAACTTTCTTCCCAATATGGTAGAGAAATCAGAAATGTGCTAGGTATTTTCTAGTACGCATAACATACTACTGACTACAATCCTTTCAGTCAAAACATACCAGTAATTTATGTGAGAAGCTAGTAGTAAGCTCCAACTTAGACAAATTACGACACCAAACCACAGTATTTTCCTGAAAGATGTAGCACACGTTAGTTTGTCACAATTTCCTGCCCTTAACCCCTAATTTCAGCAATTCTAAAATTAACTGTCAGGGACTAAAATTAAAGTTTCTCTTAGTTTCAAAGATTCTTCTGTTACACTATAGCTACAGGTAAACCCAACCAAGTGAAATGTAAAAGACAGCCTGCCACGGGGTAAGGAAACAATTTGAAATAGGACGAAAATGCTTTTGCAGAAGTTAGCAGCACAAACAAATCCCAAGAATTAATTTAATTACTTTTTAGAATTAAGCTGGCAGTTTTGAGCAACTCTGATTTGATATAATTAACGCAACTAGCAGAAAGGCACCTTTCTGCGTAAGTCTGCCCCAAAATATGGTAGCCCTCTTTTTTTAACCATCGTGTCAAAAATTAATTAAGGGCTAAAAATCTTTTCATGTGCAAAATGAGTTTATACGTATCTTTCAACATTCAGATTTTTCATACTTCAAATAGCAGAGCTAAAACTTCCCAAACATTGACTGTACTTCTATTTAGATACCCAGTGTATCACAATGTAAATAATTACAATTCCATTCCATTTACATTGAAATGGTGTGCATCAGCAATAGGCACTGTAAAAAAGCCTGCACTCTACAAGTGTCCTGTTTTCAGCTGGGATAAAGTTAATTTGCTTTTTAGTACCCAGTACAGTGCTGTGTTTGAGATTTAGCATGAGAATAATGCCAATAACACACTGATGTTTCAGTTGTTGCTAAGGTGTGCTTACACTGCGGCAAGGACTGTTCAGGTTCCCATCCTCTGTGAGGCAGCAGGGGCACAAGAAGCCAAGAAGGAGCATGGCCAGGATAGATGATCTGAACAGGCCAAAAGGATATTCCACACCATACAATGTCATGACCAGTATAAACTGGGGGAGTTGGATGGGAGCTGTCAGTCACTGCTCAGGAATGGGCAGAACACTGGTCAGTGAATGGAGAGCAACTGTTCTGTGCATCACTTGTTTCTCTTGAATTTTATTCTTCCCTCTCCCCCTTTCATTACAATTATTAGTATTATTATAGTTTATTTTGATTCAACATTAAAGTGTCCTTATCTCAACCCAGAAGGTTTATGTGTTTCTAATTCTACTCCCCACCAGGCAGGGGTGGAGTGAGCAAGCAGCTGCATGGTGCTTAAGTTGCCAGTTGAAGTTAAACCACAACAACACGATAGCAGAATTTACTAAAATTATGTCAACCATGGCAAAAGTAGAGCTTACAGAAGTGTATTGAAAATTTTATGTTAGGACACTTGCAAAGAAACTCTTAGAAGAATAATTTTAGTTGAAATAAAGGAGTATTCACTGCTGGTTGAAAAGCTGCACCACGTATTTAGGGATATTCCAGATACAAACCCCTCTTCTTACCAAGTCATGAATGGATTAGAATACCCATAGTGTTTGTAGCAAAGATAACACCTGAAGAGACTGATCTTAATTGTTCTGTTTTCTACACATTTTAGTAACATGCTTTAGTTCAAAAATTTATTTTCACTATACCTTACTGTCAAGTTTGGAAGGAAGAACTACATTTGAAACGATAGTTTTAATGTGACACAATCACACCAAAACTGTGACTTTAGAAGTACAAAAATTATACACTGAAGTTTCAGCTAAAGACTGAAATACAAAACAAGCCTTTGTGGCAAACACTAATGTATTCATGCAATTCAGAAATGTACATAGAACAACAGCCACCTGTTATTTTAAAAGCATTACTTCTGGTGACATCATAAACCATAAGTTGAAAGAATCCTGTAACACTTGCACTCAAAGTACACAAACTTAATGATCATTGGTTTTTCAAAAACCTCAGTGCACTCTGAACCAATCTGACTTCAAGCATTTTGACATCAAGTGATCATTCACACATGATGAAATAGTACATTAAGGAAAAAATGTTCAACAACGGTAATGGGTAGGTTATAGGAAAAGCTACATAAAAACTCTTAGTCTATTAGAAATTCAATACAGAAGACTTCATTAAAACCAAATAAATACTAAATTTTACCTTTTCTGGATTGTAATATAAAGATTTCAAAGTGGTAAACAAGGGTGGGCAGCCTTTACTGAAGTTAACCCTCAGGAACTTATCCGTTAGTTCTCTAAATTTTTCACCTAGGAACAAAAGTGTGTTTGGTTATATGTCAGTGGTTGCAAGTGTTATATAAATATACGCACTAACTGCTGTGCAACTCTGGATAACAGAGGAACTGAGAAACCACAATCAAGGGTTTTAATCTTTCCTTTTATTTAATAAGCCACAAATATGCTCCGGATTTAAAAAGAAAAATAAAAAAAAAAATCAGAGTAAAATGCTTAAGTTACTACTGTTTAGGAGTCTGCTGGCAGACATGGTGACAGTCCTTAAACCTGCAAAGTCTATTAAAAAAAGAAAATGTTAAGTGCTGACTACAGAGGATGTAGCAAAAGCTATTTAAACAAACACTGAAAACACTCTATTAAGAATAATGGAGATCTTGCAAAAGCTCCATCATTTGAGGTTTTTATGAGTTAGACAAATATGTATTAGGAGTAGTGCAGATATAAAGTATCCTGATTTGAGGAAGAAGGATGGATGAAATGAACCCTTTGTCTCTCTTCTAGTCCCATTTTTATGAGGAGGACATGACTTGTGATACGATTGTTTCTGGAATTAGAAACAAGACCTACTGTTTCAGAAACATAAGTTCCATATCAGAATCATCTCGATCAAAATATACTGCAGAAAGCTAAAAATCTGATCTAATTGTATTTTCAGTTAAAAATTACAATATTAGCAGTAAGTGCTACCTTTCTGAGAAATGCTTTCTAAAAAAAAGAAAAAGCAGGACTTCAAAGAGAAGTCAGGAAACTATCTGGTTTTCATGTTTGTATTCCTATGATGAAAGTCATTGTTTTCAGTTGGGGGGGTGTGTTTAGTTGTTGTTTGGTTGGGCTTTTTCTATTATTTTTATTGACTTTGTTTGTTTTGCATAGGGATGAACTTGTTCCACACTTCAGTGCCTCCTCTGCTGTGGACTTCTCTAACTTTCTCAACAAGGAGGTAGCACTTTTCACATAATGCTAAGATTCACCCATAAAACTGACACAAAACTGTTGAAATAAACGTAACTTCAATAGGAACACATTAAAATTTGGATTAACAGAATGTTTTTAGATATTCAGAAAATGCAGACACTACTGCTTTGTATACAACATTTCCATTTACTTCTATCAATTCTCAATTGTCCTACACTTACTGTTATCAGCACTGCTGCTAATAAACAGAGACTAATGAAAGTAACTCATGTTCTCACCTTGCTGTACTAAGCCAAACTGCTGTATATAGAAACTCCTACTACCTGTGGATGGGAATCCATAACTGGACTGTAAGCACATGCTTTATTACAGATGGATTAATTAACATGTGCTGTCTCACACTACAGAAACTCCCCTATATAAAGAAAAAATCCATCTCAGTTTCTCCTGTTGAAATCTTATTATTCATTTTCTTGCTGGAAAAATCATAATTTACCCTTTAGGAACGCAAGATTCAAGTTTCCATTAAATACTTATTTATTTATAGAAAGAAGAACAGTTTTAAAACAAAGTCTGGGAAAAAAAAGGCACACAGCTGGGCACCCACCTATGACAAGAAGCCAAGTTACAATTTAGTCTCTGAGGCACACACCTGACCACAGGAGCATAAACAAATCTAAAACTGCATGGCTGCACACACTTGATCCGTAAAATTGATGGTAACAGCCTTCCTCCATAAAGGTGGTTTCCAGCTCCACCAAGGAGCTGATTTGTATCAACTACAAGGTTAGGATGCTATGCATGGCAAGGTCTGGACAAGAACTGTCCTTTTAACATAAGCCTGCATTTTCGAGTATTTTAATTTTTAAGAGTAGTTTAATTCTGAATCAGTGACAGCTGTAACTGGTCAGTGACCACACTGGAACAGTAACTGCATGTAACCAGAAATTCTATAATCTTGAAATTTGCGACTATTTCTGCAACGATGTTTCTTTTTACACCTTCACATTCTCGCTAATAAATTTCACCTACAGAAATTCTCATCTCCTGTACTTGTAAACACAGAAAATCATTTAGTAAACAGATTAATCTCTAAGGGATCAAAAACAGTCTTACACATTAATGCCTGATAAGCTTAATATATAAGTTAACGGAAACAAGTTTTAGTTTTGAAAAATTCTTATTTGTTATAAAATGCTAAAGAAAGCAGCCATGAGATTTTTCTTGACCAATCTAATAATGAATTTTGCTCTCATTTATCCTATTGTTACAGCGTGAGCAACTAATTCTTGTTACTATACATATTTCTACTTAAATGAACATAAGCTGTGAAACTACACTGATATAAGATACTAGGCAACCTAGAGCAAAATACACAGTGAAATGAAGTCAACATCAAAACACACTATTAATAAAGAATAGGAAAGCATTTTGCAGGTTATTTCCATGTTTGCTGTGTTACCATAACAATCTTATTAGAGAAAAAAACCTAATTACTCATCACCCAGCTTTGCAAATCTAGCTGAAATGCCCTAAAATGTGCTCCTGTATCTTCAAAGAAACTGAAGCGTATAGAATGATAAAAGGCACAAGTGGCAACTTCTTATGAAGCAGTTAAAATCGTTCCATTTAACGCAGGAAATGTGTATGCACATTCAGACACGTGAGCAACAACAGGGAAATGGACTAGCTATGCTTGGGAACATTTAAAGGTACCATCAAATGTGGTGCTCAGCAAACAAGCTAAACTAAAAACTAACCTTATGAATTTAAAATCCTGAGGAGGTATGTTGAGAATTTGCAGCTGACCTCAAATTTCTTGACACTTGATATCTAGCTTACGTACTTTCCAAAAGTCTTCTACTAGAGTTTCAGTAGTTAGACAGCTACACACTAATTACATATTTTTATTGTATTTACCATTTCATTTAGTCTCCTCCCTTCTATTTTGGAAGAGCACAGCTTTCTATTTCAACAAGTATATACACGTTTTCCTTCCAAAACTGCGGGTATTTGTGCACTGTATTTCAAAACAAATTTTGAAAGGGCAAAGTCACAAAGAACTTAGCTATAAAGTGAAATGATTTGTGCTATGTAATACTGCAGACCTTCTTGTTCCTTTTCTTATCAAATTAACAGCACAAAGGTAGTTTTTGTTGTCAAATTAAGTTCTGGTAGCTCTACAAGAAAGTAGGTGGACATTCTTACAGCAAAAGTATGTATAATAAAGATATAGGAGGGGATACGCATATATACATATACACTCACACCTTGAATTAAAGTGTACTATACCCTACATTTTAACTCACGATTCTTAACTTGCATGAAGCAGAATTATTATGTACAGGAGTTCCTACAATCTACATATCATTCTGTAGTTTTATCAACACAAATATTACATAGCTCATATAATCATATTTGAGTGTATGAAGTTTTTCTACTAACTCCTAAAACAAAAGAATTTTGTCTGCTCCAAGAGAAATGCATACATTTGATTTGTCTACATGTTCAAGTAGGTATTAAATGCACAAATAGGTATTAAATGCACATTAAACAGCCTGATGAAAACTTCAGAAAAAAAAAGAAAACTATTACAGAACAGATATGCAACTTGTTACCTGAAACAAAGTTTAAAGGTAATCTTCTAGGTGAAACTGCTCTGGGATGTCTTTTACTAACTTCTTCATAAATCTGAAGCCTCTCTTCTAAAGTGCCTATTATCAGCAAATATAACAGATATAAGTAACAGACATAAAAACCTATTTTAAATGTCTTTAAATGTTGAGAATTTAAGTGTTGAGAATTAATTGAGCTAGACTCCTTATGTGGATTTGGAACAATTTAAACATTTCATGTTATTTTTTCCAGTTAATCATCAACATTATTGTGTAAAACTGTACTGAGAACACACTGTATATAAAATATACAACTACCAGCATTAATCACTCTAAGGATAAACAGGACCATTAACTTGCACATTCAATCACACAGAGCTGGAGTTTGGTTTCTTTCAGTTACATGTTGTGCAGACCGATTCACACAGTATATGACATTCATAGCTTCAATTAACCTTTTTTCACTATGCATCCATTTCAGACACGCTTAAAGCATTCAGAGAAATATGTTGCATTTCTAAACCATAGGTATACAAATAGCATACTATACAAGCATGCCTCTATTATAGGTTCTCTGGTGACAGCAAAATCAGGGTACAATACTGCCAGTGTAAGTACTGAGCGCCAGAACTCTTTATACCTTAATGTTTGACAAGAATAAAGCTACCTGAAGATTTTCTGCCCACTCCTCCCCTTTCCCCCATAATACGCTTTGGAGCTCCAATGTGGTTAGAATTTAAATAACACTAATCTTTTGCTTTAAAATGTCATTTTAATATAATTAAAATCAATTTTTCTTAAATATTAAATTCATCAAACAATTTTAAACTGAATGTACAGATCAAGACTACATATATATAAAATGTATCTGTTTTCCTTTCATAAGAAAAACAGTTTATCTTGTCACTGAGCTCAGATGTTGGGGAAGGGGGGGGAATCTACTACCCAGTCTCTCCAAGAGATGTAGAGTTATAAAAGTTATACTAAAATATTTTTTGGACTGGAACTAAAGCATAGAAAAGCCCTAATTGAAGTCACAAGTTGGAGCTCCAGAACTTACCATGGGGGAGGAAATAGTCCTAAGACCACCTAAAAAATAAAGTAGCATTATTAGTTTTATAGAATTAGTACAGTCTTAGTCTACATAGGATCGAAACATGTCAAAAACTACTGGACTGGTTCTTTGTTAAAAATTACATAACAAATACATTGATGAAAGCATGTCAGAGATAATAACTGAGTTCCTGGGTAATTTAATTTCTGAGACAATAACCATGTGATTCAACTCCATGGATACACCAGGAAAACCACTCAAAGGGCAACACTACACTCTGAATATATGTAACAAATGAAATCATTTTCATTACCCAGTAACTAGTCATATTCCCAGACGTCATGAGACCTAATTGTAAAACTTTCTAGAAGAAAGCTGTTTGAGAAATGTAATGCAGCTATAACAACTACAAATAATATAATTATGGGCTTATGATTTATGATGTCATCAGAATAACTCTAATAAACGTTCACTAATTAGCGAAAAACTAAATACAAAGAAACCATTCCTGCATAAATGTAAACACTCTAGAGAGTTATCACTGCAAAATACTTAATAGAGTATAAATAGTTGCAATATCGTAGTTTTTTACAAAGAGTTCTTTTTCCTGGAAAAACGCCATAGCAGAAATGTGAGCTGGCATTGGAGTAACAAAGATTTTAACACATTTATCACCTTTACCTTTTAAGTGCCAACTAAAAAAAAAAAAAGGAGGAAAAAAAGGTGTATTTTCCAGATGGTCCATCTTAAAAGGCCATTTGAAATAGGTATTTGAGTATTTCTCTACATGCCTCTAGAAAGAGGTACCACCTGAACAAGTTTTAAACTTAAAATTTTATGTTGTGGCATATGATAGCAGTCTGACAATCAACTACTAGAAAGGAATTAATTGCCATTTGGTTTCCAAGTACGCATGCAGCAAGGGAATGTTCTTTGTGTAAGCATCTTTGCAAATGCCACCCTTAATTCCAAGAAGATAAATACTTGCTGTTGGTGTTTTCATGCATACAAGTTTTTCAGTGAACATTTTAAAAATGAATGAACACACTGTATCATATTCAAGATCAGAAGGTAAGTAATTTTCTGCCAAGTAGAACTTTCTAATCTAGAGCAGTACCGTATCAAACAGGAGCTCTAAGTGTATCCTATACATCATACGTATTTTCACTAAGTCCATGTAGCTTAACTTACTGGGTTGTAGGGCCTTTTCCAAGCCTTCATAATAATACCAATTTTCTGCATTACGCTCAATTAACTCTTTGTATACTTCACCAGCTTCTTTCAGTCTTCCTAACTTGAGTAACATCTCTCCTAGAAACAACACAGTACAGAACTCTAAATTACATGAGGAAACACTTGCAAATAAAGTTTACAATACTAGATACATAAAATTGGGTTTAAGCGTACACAGATTCTTTAAAAGAGGCTTTATTTTCCCAAAGGCATTTGCTGTGCGTTACAAATGCTACCTGAAGCTACCACACATAGAGCTCAGAGCTTGCAACATTCATCACCTGTGAAACCAAAGACTACCTGAACGTCTGTATTCGAGTATTTGAAACAGCTGTTGGAATTACCAAATAAACAAGCAACTCCTCCTTCCAGGACTCCAACACACAGCTAGATCAGTTTTTAATCAGGCTGTTTACTTAAGCACATTTTTTACATCAACTTTTTTTTACATAACCAGTTTTTAACCAGTTAAATCACACTGGTTGGCTACTAAGTAAATAGTTCTACCAGGTCTAGCTTGCATGGAATTAATTTTCTTCACAGCAGCTCATGCTGGGCTGTGTTTTGGGATTTGCAACTAAATGTTGATAAATACACCAGTATTTCCACCACTGTTAAGCAGTACTTGTAGCCCATCAAGGCTCTGTCTTTTTACCCCCACTCTGCCACCCAGCAAGTAGACCAGGGTGGACAATAAGGCAGGAGTGGAGACAACCTGGACAGCTGATCCAAACTGGCCAAAGAGATACTTTATACTATCTAGTTACATGCTAAGCAATAAAAACTGAGGAGAAGGAGTGTTGGGGCAGGTGGCCATTGCCAGGAAACTAGCTGAGCATCAGTCTGTTTGTGGGAAGTGTACAGTGACTGCATCAGTTGAGGATCTGGGTTTGATTTTCCTTCCTTCCTCTTTCCATCACTCAAGATGTCTTCATCTCAATGCACAAACTCTCTTGCTTTTGTTCTTCCTATTCTGTCCCGATTTGACAAGCAAGGCTGGGTGAAGTGAGTGGGCAGCTGTGTGGGGCTTACCCACCGGCCAGGGTCAGCCCACCACAACTGTGCAAGCAAGGAGTGGCTGAAGAATACGTGCCATTACTCACACATATTCAGAAATCAGTATTAGCACTTCAAATCCACAAAACAACTGTGAGTTATTTTTAGCCAAAAAAGTCAACTTCAGTATTCACTTCACTAAGTAAGTGCATTAGAAAGCTTGAAAAGGAAACAAGAATTTGATATTTCAGTCAAAAAAGAAGAAAAATATGTAAGCGTTTGTACTTCAAACAGTATTCTTTATGAAATTCTTTGTCCTAAGATTAAAACTGGGTTATAATTGTTCTGATTTATGGAAAGCTACTCTAGTAAGTCCTAATATAATCTCTGGTATTTCCTCTATTATTTTATCAAACCAAGTTAAACTACCTGCATCCACTACCCACTTTGGTAGGAAAAGTTATTTACTTGTGCACAAAATTGTAAATCTGCTGGTACCAGTTTTCCTACAATAATTGTTACAATTAAATTAAAGACTTTACATGCTGGGCTTTTTTTCCTTTTACTGCTTAATTGTATCTGAAAGCCATTAGCAAAAAATTTCTAACAAAATTGGCTAAGGGAAGAATAATAATGACTTACCTTTGATTTCTTCTACTATTAATTTATCACATATTTGCTTTTCATACGTCTCTATATGTTCTAAAGACTCCTGAAAAAGATCTGCCTCTCTCATCACTTGATTTTGATATAAAATCAGTTCACTATATTCATAATCTATTTTATTAGGAGGAACCTGGGGGGGGAAAAACCAATACGTTAGTTAACATTTACCTGTACCTCAAAATGTATGCAGTATTACAGAACACAAGATTTAAGCTATGGAACATAATCAGGTCTATTTATGTACCCATTTAAACATTCAAAATGTAAAACTCCCATTATTCACAATCAAATCAGATTCATTTAACAACATCATTTGTTAGATAACATTTTAGAAAAAGTCCTTTATTTCTCTTTTTTCTATCATTGTGGCAAGCTAATTAAAAACTGAATTATATGAGAGAAAGCAAAGATCTTCATTTATTTCCGTTCTGAAGGACTTATGCACAATACAACAATTTTGACGTAAGTTCTACAGCAGATGGCTGGGGTCTAACAGGACAGGATCAGTTTCAGCACACCAGAATTCCGTATCAAACTATTTCCAAGAGCAATGACCCATCCATTTCTTGACAACTGGAATTTTTCAGATCATAAACTTACACTATTTCCCTCTAACCAAGTGTTCTCTGTACTAAACTTCAATACCCCAGAAAATACAGTGCACAAGCATACGGAGTGTTTTCAAGCAACAGATAATTATTTTTAGGTCTGCTTCCAGCTGCACACCTAGGACTTTCTAAAGGCTACAGTATGACTAGTGGCTCATCCAACTTGCAGTGCTACAACAGCCAAGGAAGCAGGGTGACATTCAACGTTATTCCTTTCAGAGGTAACTCCCTAAAGTGGATCGAGGCAATGAAAAGTCTTGCCAGAGTTATGGTAATTCTTTTCATACTAAATGCTCTTCACTAATATACAAAAAAGCTACTCCAATTGCAAGAATGTTAGAGAGCAGATGCAATCTTTAGACAATGCCCAGCAGATCAATAAAACAGTTTGCTATTTGATATGTACTGTCCTTATAGAAATTGTAGGAGAGACTTATAATCTAACGTGATTTTTTACATAATGAAAGATGAGAAGCAGTTGAGTTTGACAAATGTTAACGATACTCTTTCCTGTGACACTACATACTTTGTTTCCTTCCAAGCAACCAACACTTTAAAGTCACACTGGTCACTAAACAGTTTACTATTATTTTCTGTTCCCTGAAAAAAGCTTTTCCTTGGTCTTTAAAGAGACAAATAATTTAATAAAAATACAACACAAAAAGCCAAAATAAACTAGCTGAAAGGAACATTCTTATTAAGAACACTGTCCTAAACCACTACTTCCAGCCCTTCCATAAGCACAAACTGATTTTATAGGATTTAACATTTCTGATTACGTGCTCTTCAGATTTTGAGAGGCAACTTTCACAGTACTGCTGGACATTTTTAGGAAGATTTGCTTTTACATATTAGTGTTCTGAAAGATAGTATAACTAAATAAAATACTGTAAAGATGTGTGTATCTGACAATGAACATTTCTATGGAAGTAACATCATTCAAGTACTTTGTTTAGTAGCTAATACAGAGTAGCAAATGATGGCTAATGGAACAAGACTATACCTTGCACGTTCTAGTCAGCAAGTCGCATGAAATTCTACCCACTTCTCAAAGTATATCTCTTACCTACAGCTCCACTTCCATTTCCACCTTTGCTGAATTTTTAGTCTATATTACCCACTAGAAATCACTAATAAAAACATGATTACCAGGAAAGCATTTTTAACTGCTTCACAGAATGGACTCATGGAACAGGGGTTAAGCATTAAGCATGTCTTCCTGTTTATCCTTACTGCAACACCATGGAACAAAACTACAGAGCACCAATTTAGTTCCTTCTCCTTCACCTCCTCCTAAAAATAGCCTTTCCTCCAACACAATACACATATCTAAATTCCAAATTCCACAAGCAGCACAGCTTTTTGGCACATCATGAATTTGTTTTAGGCCTTCAAAACACAGATTACCCAAACACCCATTAGAAACATATACACAATAAACAGATATCAATTGACCTCCTTGCAGCTGTTTTGACTCAGCAGGAAAAAGAAAAAAATATATTCTTACACATAGAGCAAATCCACCAGAAAGATATTGCACTTACTATCACTCCATTTAAAAAGCTATTTTTAAAAGTAATTTTAAGAAAAGTCCATTTTCAAAGAAATTTTGAAATCTCGTCAATTTAATGATGACTTAAATAGGTAATTCATCAGAAGGCAAGCAGTTAATAACCCCAGTACTAAATCTAAATAATCAGATTGTCTTATAAAGAATAAGATTTTATAAAAAGAATGTCCACACCATTGTTATTGCTCCTCAATACATCTTTACTCCTCCCTCCCCCCAGAAGAGTTACAATTCTTGCACAGGAGATGTCCAACTTTCTCCTGAATTCAATTCTGCTGTTTCAGAATAAATTTCTTCCTCTCCTCCTGGACCAAAGAAGGATCAACTTTACAACTGCAGATGCCCTAACAACTGTCACTGGAAGAATGTGACAAGATGCAGCCAAAACATACCTAAGAGCAGACCCCCAAAACTCCAGAGGTTTTCTGTCCATATCTGTATTTGTGGGCCTGATGTGAAAATTAGGAATAAAATAAAAATTAAGAATAAAAAATTGCTCTGGAAAAGAAGAAAGGAAAAATGGGACATACAACAGTAAAACAAATTGCATAGTTGTTTTACACCTTGGTTCCCAAAATTTAAATTCTGAACTGACTCTTAAATAATTTGACTTAACTTGGGACAGCACAAGCTGTTACATTTCCTGCAGTGATGTCTACCTTTAACCTCATAACCTGTTTTTGACTGAAATATTGTGCATCTGGCCAATTTACAGCTTTCAGATGACAGGCAACATTGATCTTAAAACACCAAGAGACAGAAAATTCACCATTTCCAGGGATAACTTAGCCACTAGAATAAAACTGTCAGTGATAAAAAGCAATTTATCACTTCAGTTTGTTGATCAACTTCCTGACACCACTCCTTCCTTTATTTTCCCCGCTAAGCAAGCTTCTTAGTTAGTACCCTTCCCAAACCCAGCATCCAATTTGTACTAAATTCACCTAGGTCTTTTTCTGTTTACAGTAAACAAAGAGTCTCTGCCCTTCACAGCTTTTTCTCTAGTCCTCTTATCTTGTCATATTGTTCTTGTCATTTTCTAACTTTTTTTTTGACAATGGGCTCATCAGTAAGTCTTGATCTCTTAATAATCAGTGCTTTATGGATAAAAATCCCTGCTCGTCAGAACTAAGAGTGTATTTTACTTTTCACCCATCAGCTTGCCCTGAGGGACAGTTTTACAATAAACTAAGTCAGTGTAACTGCAGCCTGGATCAACAAAGGCAGCTCACTTCCCTCTATTATTCCCCTTCCTCTTTCCCCTCTCACCTCACAGTTGTTCAGTTCAGCCAATCAATCCTTCCAATGAGTGATTATTTTTCTGTCACTTTGGCTTCCTGAACCAACTCTCCGCAACTCAGCCAGTGCTGCACAAGGAAGTGGTGCAAGCACACAGGAAAAACTCAGATTGCTGGTTTTGGCAACAGCTTGTAGCTAGATTGGCTCCATTATTTCATAATACTGCATTTTCAGATATTCACCTACAATCACTAAAATGACAGTTCCTTGAGTTTTTTTCTTAGTTTTACTGCTTGGTTTCGGCTGTTTGCATTCATATCTGAATGGACAGAGCTGCTTGAGTAATTCAAGTAAATAAATATCATCATCCTACATTACCATTATTTATCAATTATTATGACAGCAGCATTTTATATAACATGTTACATTTCTTTGTCTATTCATTAACATGAATGGTAAACAGTATCAGGCCTAATACAGACTGCCATAAAACTCCTCAGAAAAATCAGTTTGTTGAGTCCTGCTCACAAGACATTTGGATACCCTTCAGTCTTTCAACCCTCCTTTTAAACTACCACCCTTCTACTGCAGTCACATGCAATATTCTGTGAAGTCAGTCACAGAAGTTCATCTATCAAGCTGAGTGCATACGAAGTACAGGCAAAGAGGGGAGATCTGGGAAGGAAAGTAAGCAATATGTGTACCTCCTCAAAGATCCATGGAATGTCCCGAACTTAATTATTTTAACTGCAGGACTGAAAAATCCAGACACTGCAAAACCAGTACATTTAGGGAGTATTGTGGAAGAGCCAACGCATGGCAAAACTGAGCTGTGAGTTTGCCTGGGCTCTCCTGTCTGTTCTGGACCAAACACATTGATTATCTCTTCCAGTGTATGGCGTTCTACCTGGGCCTGCACAAGTAAGGGAGCTGGCACAACAAAGCACAAGATTATTTTCAAGAGAAATGAAACTAATGTGTTTATATGTATTTTTAGTGGTTTGGAGGAGAAAAGACAATATACCACTTAACTGTCTCTAACAATCTCAAAAAAAGAGGACAGGCTTGACAGGACTAATTTCCTATAAAACTATGTTCTCCCACATTTGTAGCATATTTCTGTCCTTCAGTGCTTAAGCATCTTTTCCACCACTTGCCTCTGACTGACACGATGCTAATCAACAGTTAAACCAGCTCATTGTGCAAGTACAATCAATCTTCCTATTTATGGGAATTTCCCAAATATCTCCAGTTTTATCAGAAAATGGCATCAGTGCATGCGCTCATCTGAGGATCATCTTTGTTCTAGGGTAAGATTTGAGATGGTGATAACTTGCACAGCAGACTCTATTTTAATGCATTCATCTGCAGTATTTAAATCTGGCTTAGTCACTAGACCAACAGTCTATCATGATGGCCCTCAACCAACCATATTTACACACAGCCTTTTAGAAAAGACAACGCACTTAGAGCATCACTTCCATTTTCTCCAAGGGGCCAATGCCACTACCAAGCTCTCTTAATCCATGAAGAGCCTCAGTTTCTTATGCTACATTTGCTGGTTTTCCATCTACTATATATTCTTTCCTTCTAAGTTGAACAGTCATTTTGACACCAAACTCATACTGGGCTCTGCTGACTCATTTGAGAATGATGACTTTTTGGTTGTCAAACACTCACAGAAGATGACCCAATTTTGATTAAAACTTATTCTTCTCAGTTTTTACTCAATGCAGAAGTTACAGCTCTTTTGAAATATCAAGCTATATATACCCAGCTTGCAACATCCTTTTTTCGACTGTGATACGCGGTCAAGACAAACATTGGTCTCTCCTAGCCAATTATTTCCTTTTTTACAGCTAATCCCATATATTACAACTCAGAAAGGATATGAGATTTTTGTTTTAAAAACACACAGTCTAGAGGTCAGGTAATATCTTCGTATTTTTACACAACACTTCCAAAATGCCTCCCCCGTTGAATGGATCTATAAAAATGTTTCTTTTTCTTTCCACATTACAGAATAATCAACACATCCACTCTGTTTTGCTAATTTAGACTTTATACCTCTGCATCACCACTGAGAGAGCAAGGGAATAGTCTCTTTCAAAAAAGGTTATACTCAGTGATTTTAGCATTGTACAATTTGATTTACTCAGGTCTCAGCAACACGAAGTCTGATCAAAGAATTTTCAGCTACACTTTCATGTTACTCTGAAACCAAGCATTGATTTTAAGTGTATTATATACAGAGGCATACAAACCATTGAGAGTATCTCATTCTTTGAAGAGATGTAATGGCATCCAGACTATTGCAGGAGAAAGGGCAAAGGAGCATATCCAAAATATTAAACTACTTTCTGTAGTTTCACCTACTGTAAAGGGGTAGGATCATCACAGGTTTTCTTTAGCTACAAGTCTCACAAACATTAAGTTTCTCTGCATTAGACTTCTTTTATATCTTCAACCCTAACAGTTTATTGAGAGGGGGGAAAAGTATTCCTGTATAATTTACGTCTGCTGCTAAGCTCCTGGAAATCTTTCAGCTCAAAGCAGAAAGCTCCACAAATAAATTTATTCCTAATTCATAACTGATTTTTATTTCCAAAGAACTAATTCCTCAGATTCTATCCCTTATACAAAAAGTGTTCTGTTTCCAGACCAGGAAATCTTACCTGCTGGGTTTTCCTAAACTCTTCAAGTAATTTTAAGGCCATATCATAATCTTTTAGTAAGTGGTATGCAATGGCATATCCAATCCAGGAAGCGCGCTGTGTGGGGCGCAGTTGAAGCAGCTGGTATCTCGTCTCCTTCAGTAAAAGAAAAGCAATTTTAAAAGAAGAATTTTTAACTGGAGTTACTACACATTTATCATGATTTAACACCAAGAGAGCCAATATTTTAAAAGAACTTTTAAAAGCCCTAGGCAATCTTTGAAATTCTAACAGTATGGGGAAAAGCAGCACATTTCTGTTTGACGAATCTGGGGGCTACATTCTAAATACATAAGTCATGGAACAAAGCATAAAATATATTTGTGGAGTCACAGAAGGTGTCATTTTCAAGAGTACCCCTTACAGGCCTAAATTATTTCCAAAGATAGAGCTTTGAAATCTCAGAAGGCACTTTCCACTAGAAAGCAGGAGCTCACTGCCACTGAAAGAGTGGCATTCCCTCTCTTCATGTCTAGGCACAAGGTCCTCACACACTACTGCAACACTTCTCAGATCTTCCCGAGTCAAATTCTATACTCAAGTCAGCTATTTTATTTTCCCTTTGCATTAGCAAATTCATGGGAATTAACATCCTTAGGAAAGAGACCAACTAATGCCAAGCCCACAGTCCAGTCTTCTACTTCATACGAAAGAGGCAGATAAGTTCAGCCATTTCGAAACTACTCACAGTTTTTAGACGAATTTTAAGATTCATAATAATAATAGTCACTGGGACTCCAGAATCAGTCATCATGGGGCAAGTTACCCACATACTCACAAGAAACACAATAGCGTATTTCTTAGCAAAAAACACCTTCAGCTTTTGCACCCAAACCACCATTTGTAGTGTTCACAATAGCATGGTAAGTACTTCTACCTCCTAATGTAAGTACTGCCCCTTTTTCTTACTATTTTAGTGAAAAATGAGTTAAGAACTATTTTTACAAGGTAACTGGTGAATCCAATGGCACAGAACAAATATTTCTAGCTCTCTTCTCAACCTTATATAGAGCTTTACTGCAGTGTCTTCTCTTGCTTTCCTAAACAATAGCTTAAAACATTTTTGAAACAGAAAAAAGTAGCAACAGAAATACTACCAGTAAAAGGCTTCACAGTGAAAAGAACAAGAGAATAATAAGATAACAGCAGTAAGTGGGAAATCAAAGAGAATACTTACTCTATATCCTTCTAGATCTCTCATCTGAATCTGCAACAGAGAGAGATCTCTCAAGATCTGTAGATTATCTTTATCTAGTTTGAGTGCATTCCGGTAACACTTGATGGCTTCATCATATTTCTTATCTGAACGCTGCAGAAGACCATAGACATGCCAACCTAATGCAAGTTAAGGAAGATACATTTACAATTTTCACAAAGTAACTGCAGTGCACTTGTGTTACCAACCAAACAACTTGACGTCTTCCTTGAAGATCAGTACCCTTATAAATGAAGGCGGATTACTGCAGCCAGACTTTACTAACAGACTGTAAAGTATTAAATGCTTTCAAATATTTTTTTAATGAGACTTTACTGCTTAACTCACATTCAGAACCCCATGAGCATTGTTATACAAATTAAATTATCCAAACTCCACAAGACCATAAGAGTTATTCCCCGAGATTTATTGTTTAAAACATGCTACCATAACTACAGTAGGAATTCTTACTCATAGAAGTGTTTCATTATAACAGTGTAATTTGTGTATGAGTTTCACTTTTCCTCTCTTGCCTATCTGTAACCTCAATTAGACTCCAAATTTTACAGTAAGGAATAAACACAGAGCTCCACTTGATTCATTGACAAAAGGGAAACTTAGCATTTTGTGCATCAGAAGTCTCTGTCACAATCTCAACATCTTAGATTTCCATCAATAGTGTGTCATAGCAAAACGATCAGGTTTTGTACTACAAAGGATACAGACATGACTCTTCACATCATTACGAAGTCCTTTACGAACAAATTCATACGCTTCTTCCTTCTTCCCTAAGCAGTTCAAGGTCAGTCCTTTCATCGCAAGTGTCTCTGTAAGAAGCATCAGATACTTATGTTTCTGACTTCCCATTTGCCACCTCCACAGTGCAGATATCCTTTGAAGTTGTTACACAGTGAAGTCCCTCATTAAATTCAGATCAGGACAGCAGCCTAGCACAGCTGAAGATTGTTACATGGAAGCATTTCCTTTCTTGAAACTGGTCTTTTTTAAGACTTGTAGAACATCACACAGATGTGATGAACAAAGACAACACAAACTTTTATTAATTAAAAAATACACTTAGCTGGCTTCAAGGGAGTTAACAATAAGCTAAAGCAATTTAGAGAGCTCCTCAAGGTGTATTAAAGTTCCAGATATGAAAACCAAGGGAAAAAAGTCTGTGTCATACCACAAGAAAAAAATCTGTTGAAATTAGTTCTCAGTTATAGCCTTCTTAAAAAGCATTAGTTAAGGGAAACTTATTTCCTGCTACCATATTTGGAGTGTAAGAGACCTTCTCAATGCAATAACATTTTAATCAACATTCTGAGAGGCACAAGATTTCAAACAGCACAGTGGTATGACTATTGCTCTCCCGCTTTCCCCATTCTTCAAGGCACACAGTATGCAAGCAAGTTGCATGTAACGCACGCACTATACCTGAAAGCTGTTCAAGATTTGTATTTCAGTTTTTTTGTTAAATAAGAGGCCACTTATTTTGGTCTCTGCCAGGAGATTAGTCACTTTTTTCATCTTAATGCTCTGGTTTTCCTCTAACTGCAACCTCTTCCCCAGTACTAACGGCAACAGCCCGTGATCTCAAGGTCAGCTGTAACAGCAGTTTGAAGTTTTATCGACAGACCCATTTAACACTTCTTCTGTACTTATAGGTACACCTATAAGTAAATGATGACCCAAAATGAGTAGGTTTTTTTGTTGTTTTTAAGTTGTCCTATATCCACACTGTAAGAACAGAGAAAGCCAGAATGATACCTTTCAAATACTATTAAGAAGTTTGAAAAAGAATATCCCCGCTGTAGGAATGGAAGCAAGCTAATCTTGCCTTCCCACACCACAGAGATAACTGCCCAGCCACACCAATCCATCTGTTTGCCATCTTCTTACTAAACTTTTGAAACTGCTTTTCTCTGAAGCTAAGTGTGACAACAGTGCAGCTTTCTATCAGATCATTTCACTGGCTTAGTTCTGCTTCAGCTGTTCATTCCAGGCTTTACTCCCAAGCTTCAAAGCCATTAGTGGCTCAAAGCCCATGTAGTATGTGAACTGCCAAGGCAGCTAGCCGTCCTGGAAAAGTTTAAGAGGCAGCAAGAGCAGAAAAGACAGATCTGTATACTGAGATGTTATAAAAACAGAAGCGCTAGTAGAGACAAATACATTAGGTCAGAGCTGAACAAACCATTCTAGCTTTGAAGCAAAAAACCCCCTACTTTTATCTCTAGGAAAGTAATGAAGACAACAAAGAAACAGCAGACACGGATGGAAGCATGAAAAGGGTTAGTCAAACATTTTGACAAGATTTGACAACATCAAATAGGAAAATAATTTTACTGACACAGTACATGCATACTCAGTGTTAGGTTGCTTCAACAGCAAAAAAAACCCCAAAAAAGTCACTATCAGAAGGAAAGACTGTCCCAATAACGTAAAAGAAACCTTTAACACAGTAAGACTAGAGTATCTTATTGAGGATGTAAATAGAATTTAACAGATGTAAATAGAAGCAATATTTTGCTGCCCTGTTTCCTACAATATTTATCAGAACAGGATCACCAGATTCTGTCTTCGGCTTCAAGTATTAACAGCAACAGTATTACACTTAACTCTGCTCCCTTTAAGCAGCAACTTGGTATGCAGTACAGAAAATTTAAGAGTATGAACCTGACAAAAAAAACCCTCCAGATTCTTAATTTATTGGCAGAACACGTTCATGTAATATTCAAAAAAAAAACGCTGGGCTTGCTTTAAATAGGAATGTAAGAAAAACCCACACTAGCATTCTGACCCAGAAACCTAGAAAGGCAAGTTGGAAGCTTCACTGAAGTGCTGCTTCCACCATATATTTTCATCTTCAACATCCCACCGCACAGGAGTGTTTGACTAAGGTAGAACGGAAACCTGGTCTGAATCCACAAAGACTGAAAATCCAGAGTAATTATTCAGTCATAACAACAGAGTCACACTCCAAAACAGGCTCCTTTCTTTCCCAATAGTATGATACAGACTAATAATACATTTAAGCTTGTGACAGGAGACAAAAAAAAAACCAAAAAACTTGAGCCTGCAGTTACCTCCATGTTCAGCAAATTTTGGGTTAGAGAGGATCATCTTGCAGAACTTGAGTCCATTTTTGTACTGTTTTTGTTCATAACACTTCTGTAAAAGAGGTGAAATACAATTAGTGAAATGCATTTAAAACCACAGTATTGTAACATACCATTACAAATGCAGTCATTCATCCAGCAAGGTACGGTGATCAAACCACTAATAAGCTCTAGGCAAACACAGCTATTCATATTAAATTGCCTTTTCTCAGCATTCAGAACATGCAGCCAACATACTCTACCTCATGGTTTACTTTTTTATAAAAAAGTAATTATTTTTCAACAGAAATAGGAAAGGGAAGTAGCAATATCTACTTCAATTCCGAAATTCTTAAAATAGAAAGCAGAGTTAGAAATCTTGACTCAACAGAACTTTTGAGGAGAATTACTCTCAGAATCTAAATACTCCTTTCACAATCCCACTTCCCTGGCCTAGTGACCTCCCAGAGCAAGACATCTCAAGACAGAAGACTTCCTAGTCGCCAATATACACTTTTGCAAAGAAGAAAGAAACCAGTATTATAACCTCAGAAATCAATACAGAGATGTCAAGGTGGGAGAACTCACCTGGGTATTAAAAAAATAAACCATCTAGTTTCTACCTGGAATAGTACAGCAAAGGGCTACTTATAGATTTACTTAGAATACAATTTACCTAATTACTAGGTAAACTGGCAAACAATGTGGTTCAACTGTGGGAACATATGGAACAAACAAAATGTGAACCTGGGTCCCTTTTCTTCTTTAGGAAGATATTACCTAAAACAGTATGGTTTTAGTAATTTAAATCAACTACTGATCACTACAGTGGATGACTAAAACTAATCTGTTTAAGCCAGTTAAAGGCATGCTTGTGTCAGTAAGCATGAAAGTGATTTAAGGTCACTTAAGCTTTTTATATATAGGAAAACCACCAAACCAGGATTAACTTGGCACCATTTTCAGTTAATAAGGAGTATTGTCTTGCTGCAATTTAGACAGCTATTCTCAGGAGAAGCTATGTCATTTCAGTTATGTGCTTGAGTGCTTTAACATTCCCACTCCATCAATCTTCCAGGACAAAGGCAAAATCTGAGTTAAATTAATATGGAGTATAGTAACTCCTTTGCAATCAGAAAAGATCATCCCATTACAGGGTAAAAGCAATATAGAAACATACCTATGCTCACTTCAGGGTAATTGGCTAAGGTAGCAAAACAAGGGTCCTCCCCCAGTCTGTGGGGAAGGGCTTAACTGCAGACAGTTTTTAGGTTCTTGTTGCCTGAAACTCAAGACACTTGCAGTTAACCATGACTAAGTGCGGATTAAATTGGAGGTCAAAACAAAGGAGAGCTAACCTTGATATTAGATCAGGTTGATCTGCCTGACTGACTTCTGGCAGGATGGCCAGAGAGTTCCCATCAGAAGCAGTTATAATATGGGAATTCACATTTAAACAACAGCAACATCAGAAAAGCTCTGAGATTTTTTTTTTTTAACTGAGAACTAGTTTCAGCATCTTTTACCAGAAATAACCTAGGTTGTGGCAAAACTTGAGGAGAAGATGAAATTCTCCTATTCATCATCTAAGAGGCTTAGTATCATTTTTAAAGAATCCTAGGAAAATACCAACAATGTGCCAAGTATGCTTTCTAAACTTATTCAAGTATGCATAAAAAAGTTGCAATAGTGAACATTCATCCACGGTTCTACAACTCTTGCAATGTTGAGTGAAACCCCAAATATACAGCAGTGCTTAACCAGAAGCTATTTGAGTCAAGTGTGCACTTAAAATAGATTAACTATTGGAGAAAATCAGATCCATTATCCTCGTGCTGACATTTTTATCCTATAGAGTTCAGTTTCAGGCCTAGAATAAGAACTGAATTGAAGATAATTAGAGACAAATATGATTTTTGGAGGACAGACAAGATCACACTTTCTAAAGCCCAACAGATAAATGGGAGAGAGAAATTAATGCACTGCACTCCACACTGAGAGGAAGCACAAGTTCAATTTTCACAGTTTTTTGGCTCACTGACAAGACAACCAGCATCCTTAGTTTAGGTTGAGAGAAGACCTCTTAGAGGCCCAAGTCCAAACTTTAATCCAGTACTGCCAAGTCCACCTCTTAACCACGTCCCTAAGTGCCATATCTACACATCTTTTAAGTATCTCCAGGGTTGGTGATCCAACCCCCTCCTTGAGCAGCCTCTTCCAAGGGTTGCACAACCCTTTCAAGTGAAGAAATTTTTCCTCATATCAAATTTAAACCTCCTCTGGTGCAACTTAAGGCCATTTCCTCTTGTCCTGAAGCTTCTGGGAGAAAAGACCAACCCCTACGTTACCAGAGCCTCCTTTCAGGTAGTTGTAGCCTACTTTTTTCCAGGTAAAATAATCACAGTTCCCTCAGCCACTTCCTCATAAGACTATACTTGTACTCATAATACTTGACAGTAAACATTTTAGCTCAAAACTAGCCAAAGCATTTGACCACCTCCTTGTTACTAGACAAAAGAGGGTCTAACTACAGAAATACAATCAATCAGTACAAAATGCAACTTTATGCGATTCCCCACTTATGGGTCAAGCCTAGCTGGTTAATCAAAGAGTGACTTCCCAGCCCCATTTCCTCCAAACATATAAGTGAACATGCATTTGTAAATGAGTTTTGTATTTATACCAATAACCAATTGGCTTAAATGTACACCAATAGAAGAAAAGAGGGCTTTGCTCAGCAATACAAATTATTTCTCATCATATATACATATATATACACACACATAGAGAAGTCTACAGATTCAGTTACATGGACAAGCCTGAAGCTTCTAAAGCATCCAAACCTTGTGAAAAGACTACTTTTAAACTTGTCTGTCCCAAAATTGTAGATGAGCACACTATGCTCCACCTGTATTTTGTTTATAGAGGACCAGAGTTTGATGGTATATGATACCATCTCATTCTGTAGCACAGATGGACATTTCATAGTTGAGAAGCCTGATGTGTTCTCAAGTTTTTTACTTATCAGGACAAATGTAGCTGAAATGCATTCACTAGTATCTGTCCCACTGCATTAAGTCTTTGGTACACTAAAAGCTCAAGTTAATATGCTGAGCTGGGTGTTTTTAACTGCCTTATCTGTTGTGCCTAATGTGATGCTCCCCATCACCCCTTTATGGCAATCATTTCCTGCTAAAACTAAAGCCAAATCATGAATGATTACAGACTTGAAACCTCAAAGGGAAATCGTGGCAAGGCCAAAATGTTATCCAGAACTTTTGCTACCAGATGTTCCTGGGAGGATGCTACCTCATCTGACAAAAATCTCATTTATTCCCCTTTTCAACACTAACTCAAAGATATAATCTGCTTGTAGACTGCCATACAATTAAGCTGGATACCATTTGATGTACTTTCAGGTAAGTATCACGTGCCTCTACACAGATGTCAAATTAGCACTGCATCTAAGAAATAACTGTAATTGTAAAGGTAAAAAATACTACTGACAAGCATATAACAATGAAAAACAAAAAAAGACTTGATTCCTGTGCTACAGTGCTTTGCTGGATCCACTTAGCAAAACGCCATTCATAAAATCTTTTTTTTGCACGATGTCATTTTTTTAAAGTCCTAAAATCCCTTCCACTATTAAATATAAATAGAATCAAGGATCTAAATCACTAGCATTACTTGTAAAATAGAAGGACTTCATATATCACTACTCAATAACCTATGTCATTTACATCTTACTTATCTTTAACTACTTAGAGCATCAGGTTAGTACAGGGATGATTTTACAAACTACATCTCCCTAGACATATCATCTGCTACTTTGAAAAAGGCCCTTCATTGAGAGAACGGTTACATTTTTCACATACATAGTTTAATATACAGTTAGGCAATTTTATGGCCGAAGAACATCCCATTATCTCACACATAAACATTCACTTCCGAGAAGTCATCTTAACAAAAAATAATCTCAACTGGCGACTCAAAGAGAGACTGCAGCTGCAGCAACCAATTCCTTTCCTCACTCCATGGCCCCCTGTACCTCTGAAGGTATTCAAGCAATGTATTATTTCACAAAGCATTTTTACATGAAGGCTAGAGAAAGTGTAGTATCACATTCAAAGAACGAGGACAGCTATTCCATCAAACCAAATAGTGTTAAACACAGCAATCAGGCTTTCTTGATCAGCTTAAATGTTTTAATAATTTAAAGTTGTTTAAGATGGTCTGTGACTGTAACAAAGCTGCAATGAAGTTCAATCTAAATTGTACACTGACCCATCTGATGGTGAGCTTGTGTAAAGAGGGCTTGTAAGAAAGATGGTGACAACTTTTTTAGCACAGCATCTTGGGATAGGATAAGGGGTGATGTTTTTATTCTAAAAATCAATTCAGACTAGACATAAGAAGACATTTTTTATGATTATAGTGGTGAAACACCGGAACAGGCTGCCCAGAGAGGTGACAGATGACCCCTTCCTGGAAACATTCAAGGGGTTCTGAGCCACCAAACCTATTTGAAGATGTCACTCCTAATGGTAGGGGGGTTGGACTATATGGCCTTTAGAGGTCCCTTCCAACCCAAGCTACTCTATAATTCTATGTGCAATTTCTTTAACAACAATACTGCAATTCAAAAATTGGTTTTGCTGTCTCTCGACGAGAACTTATCAAACCCAAAATCCAAACCATTACCAACATCTTAACATTATTCTCTGATCCTACCTGTACAGCCCACATTCTGTTAAGACAGGTCTGCACATCAATAGGCTGCCTTGCCAGAAACATGATGGAGCATCAGAATCACCAATAAGAAAAATAAGCATTTCAAACCAATTAAACAATTTTAACATAACTGAGTAAATACAGCTTCAAGTTTTATTAGAAGAACAAATGATAGAAACATTAGGTTGGAAAAGACCTCTATAATTGTCAAGTCCAGCTACCACATTCTCACTAAACCATGGCCCCAAGTGTAGTATTTACATGCTTTTGTAAATACTCCTGGGGTTGGTGACTCAGCCACTTCCCTGGGCAGCATGTTCCAGTGCTTAACCACCCTTTCAATGTGGAAATTTTCCCTCGTATCCAATCTAAACCTCCCCTGATACAACTTGAGGCCATTTCTTCATGTCCTGTGACTTGTTACCTAGGAGAAGATACTGACTCCCACCTCGATACCACCTCCTTTCAGGCAGTTGTAGTGAGTGATAAGGTCTCCCTTGAGCCTCCTTTTCTCCAGGCTAAATAACCACAGCTCCCTCAGCCACTCCTCAATTATACCTCTTTAAGACATCACTTGTTTTAGTCTTCCCTGTTACTGTACTTCCATATAATCCTGCCTGCAGACCTCTCAGCACTCAGCAGTTTCAACATTCTTCTTGCCAGGTAGTGTCTTTGCTCCTCTTGCCAAGATTTTGGTGTAGAACTCAGGTGGGGTTTTGGCAACACCTAGGATTCATTAAAAAAAGTTATTCATGTTCTCAATGTTGCGTAACACTGATGGAAATGCTGCTTAAGGAAGGAAATCAAGGACTAAATGTGGAACATCAGAGCCTAGGGAAAAAGGACAAGGCTTACACATCAAGCCTTATGGAAAGAATGCTGGAAGTCACTTATGCTCCCCCAGTCACAATGGTGATCAAGTTCAGTAGTAAAAACCCCTCAGAGTTATCAGTGACACTGATTCTGATCAGCACATTTTCCTGGGAGCTATCTGACAAATACTTTGGAGCTGATCAAATTACTGACACACATTTCTGACCAAAACCAGGCACAATCAATACAGGAACATCAGCACACTGTCAGTATTCTTAATTGGCATTTAACACTTGGACCTTTTAAAAAGCCTTGTTTTACTGCTCATCTATAAAGCAGTGTCATCAGCATATAACAGACAATCTATTTTTTATAGCAGCTGATAAAATAAGTTGTCTAAGTACTTTAGATTTTAGGCAACACTCAGTAGCTACCACTTCTAAGCTAATAAATAATTATTAAATTATTCACCAGTTTGATAGCAAGGTCTGTCTTGCTCGAAGGAGTTCAGCATCTGTGTTGGAAATGCTCCTTGTATTACAAAATACATAGATATTTGCAATACTGATACATGAAAAGAAAGCATCATGATACCACTGAAGTTCAGAGACAGACTAGAAACCTCCTCATGAGGTTTTCCAAACAGCATCACTCTCTCCACACTGATTTCAGTTTGCTGATGTTTTAGAGAATGAAAAAAATGTATCAGCTGCAAGGGGCTTGGGGTGATGGAGGCCAAGAAAGCTCCATCTCAAGCATCTTAAATTTCTAGTCCCAGGGCAACCATTTCAGAGTATCAACATGTTCTTCTACCCATTCTCCATACCCTACCAGTATTTTATATATGCATGGCTACCCCACATCTGCTCTTATGCTGCTGGTAAGAGCAGTTAACCTCATCATCTGAAATAAAAAGCGGAAGACAACCTAGATACATCCTTGTTTGCTTCGATTGCCAAAATGGACAAGCCACATCATTCTTCCCCAGACCTGGGGACTTAGCAATGCAGAACAGTGCTGAGTCAGAACACAGACAGGAGTGTACAACAGAACAAGCAGCCAGCACTACATGGTGGTAACATTTTGATCAATGTATTAATGTCACAGTAATATCTAAATTTTTGCTATTGTGATACTCTGTATACAACAGCATTTTTGTCCCTTAACCAGATTTACACAATTATTCAAGTTCGAACCATCAGAAGACACAAAACTTACATAATGCAGCTGGTAGTAACAGCTGTAATCACTATGGTTTGTATTCTTTATTATTGGCAGAATAAAATTGATATTGTATTTATTATGGGAAAAAGCATGTATGATAAGAGAATGTTTTTTCGCCACTTATTGTCATAGACGTCTTTAATAGCCCTATAAACTACACCTCTTTTAAAAGGGGAAGCTATTATCAATAAGCTTGCCTTAAATTAAGATCTAGTGTAATTTCATGCTGTGCACACACACTCAATACAATTTGAATTCCTGGAATATCCCTTGCTTCAAAAGGGCAGAAACAAGAAAACAGAGTAGAAAGGGCTCTTGTTGACAAGTACTTAGTGTTTGTAACTTTCACACTGCTTGACTTAATACAGTTCCCTCCTGTTTATGAACACGTGTGTGCCCCGGCTAAGCAAAAGCCATAACAGCAACACTAGAAATGAGAAGTCATAGCCCTGTCAGACATTTTCCACTAGTTTTCAATCTGCACTTTGTGCAGAAGTACTGAAGAGACCAATCTACCACATCTCCCGGGATGAATTGCCATTTGCTTAGCAAGAACTCGGACTAAGCAGGTGGCTCCACAACCTAGTAGAACGGCATCTGAGAGCAGTTACGTAAATGTAACTATGAACATCAGCACTGTTTTGTGGGATCTGATGACAATACACTCTAAAATAAACATCAGGCTTTAAAAGTTACGATTTATTTTAGGCATCTTCAAGCAAGTCCAAGACAATTAGCAATGCAAGCCTTCAACATTAATTTAACCTCAACATTCCATACTCAACAACACAGTGATTCAGCCAAAAATCGCAAGAATCACAACAGATCAGAGCAGGGATCAGACACACCTGGTACAGGCCACTAGAGGTAAGATACAAGTGCTGGATGCAGAGAGAGAGAGGCTTATGAGTAAGACAAGCACTACTGCAGTTCTCACCAGAATGTTCTCGGCCTCCAGTTATTTGTGCCTCAGCAACACTCCAAGCAAAAGGGTGTATCTTCACACACCCAAAAAGAGTAAAGAGGGTCCCCACCTTGCACCCCTCAAAATGTCCAAATCTTCTTATACGGCTAATACATCATGCAGCAAAGGGTTCCACAGTATAACTACCTTTTTGTTAACAACTTTTTGTTGGGAGCCTGCTACTTTGCAGCCATCAATTCTACCAAAATCAAAATGAATTATGATAGCTTGCAAACAGGCATGTCCCTACTTAACTACTCCAAATTGCTTGACTTCTGCATCTTCTGTAAAGTTCTTTCTCCCTCTAGAAGGTAATTTCATACTCCTGAGGAGGCCCTGGGGCTGAAAGAGCAAAGCACACTGCACTGCAAATGTAGACTTGCAGTGTAGTTGGGCAGTGGCATATCAGCAGCTTCCTTTTCCCAGGATTCACCAGTTTTCAGTGTACAGGGAAACTGTCTTAACAGAACTTCAAATACCTCTAAAAATCCCAAATCTTAGGGGCAATCCATCTCACAGCCCATACTAGGTCTATATTAAATTGGGATTTCCAAGTCTAACATTCATCTACAACCAATTTTACTTGTTATGACACAACTTCCTCCAGTAACATGGAAGTTTTCAGGTGGCCTTCACTTTTTGTGCCACAAATAGTTTAGAACTGCACTCTTCTTGCTATTCAGCGCTTGTTCTGTTCCATATAAACAGCCAAATAAGAAAAATTCCAGCATAAAACACAAAGGGTGTTAACTCTGAAAAACTACCATTTTTTAAAACAAAAGTATGAATAAAAGTCCAGAGTGAAGAAACAACCCACAACATTCCACAGAAGCCTGCTTTCTGAGCCTTGCATGATGACCTTCACAAACTCCTTTTGAAAAATAAAACCAAGAATATCTATTTGGGATAAAGTCATCTCCAAATGAGACTCTCTCAAATCACTGTCAAATGTGAAGTGTGACTTTCCCTTATGAAAGTCTTACTGATGGTTACGATTAGCCTGGCATCTATCCTCCACAATTCTGTCATTTCAGTAGTTTGCAGCTGGCCAGGCATCCTCACCACCTCGTTTGAAAGTCTGTATCAAGGAAACCGCCTACAGGCTCCTTCCTAGGCTGCCTGTCCTTAGCAGCACAAGTAACAACCACACCAAGAATCAGTCTTAAGTTACACCAGAAGATTTTAAGTGACTGCTCCAAACTCCTCTATTTAAAAGGAAGGGATCTTTAATGTTAGAGACTTCAAACTTCCACTGCTCCAGTAGTGGATTACAATGGCTACCTCAGCTATGGTATTGATCTCATTTGGGAGGTCCCAATTAGCGTAACAACATAACTTCCCAATTATCAAGTTTAATAGTTCAGTAACTCCCCCATGTCATTCCTAGGAGACTGACTAGTTGCATGCTTATAAACCATCATTATTTCATTAAATAAAATTTTTAAAAAGCTTTTAGAATTCTATGCATAAGAATTAATTTAATTAAATCCTACAAACACCTGTATATTTATATTTTATCAAAGAATAAATCTCCTAAGATTATTGAAGAAGTTGAAGAACAAAAAGAACATTACAGAAAAGGTGAACAAGTCCTTAGACAAGGCATTTAAAATAATTTCTAACATTTCCTTACTCTCAAAAATGGAAAATACATGCATGAACTGAGCAGCAACAAGTCACTGCTGCAAAGCTATATACTTGCAGACTTTTTGTGTCTTATTAGTTGAAGTCAGCTACAATTAAAGCAGCAGACCTTAATTTATGCAATACCAATATGTGGAATCTGCTAAGAAATCAAAGGATTAATCACTTACAGGCATGATACTATCCACAGCTCTATTAAGCATGAAATAAACATCAGACCATACTAATGTTTATTTCATAGACCATCATTCTACTGCATGATCCTATGCTGACACCAATACTTACTAGAAGACAGCAAGCATTTCTTAAAAACAAAACAACTTGGCAAGTGAGCCATGAAAGCATGACAAGAACCCCAAGGCTTTCCTCTAAAGCACTTACAAAGACTACTGCCATGTCCTGTCCACACAGAGCTGATTTGATTCCATAAAGCCAATGTTTAAGACTAACTCTGAGACAGTTTATAGTATGGATTCTTGGGTGAAGAAAAAAAAAAAAAAAAAAAAAATAAAAGCTGTTTAAAATAANAAAAAAAAAAAAAATCAAAGCTGCTTAAACTGAAACATTCTCTGAAGGCAAGTTTACAACCCAATTTTAAATACACAAAATAAAAGATCAGCCTAAGCTTACTAGAAGTAAACACCAAATACACGATACCAAACTTCAACCTCAACAAGAAGCATTTCTAAGTTACCCTGAGTATGTTTGTTTTAGATTGCTTCTGCCCCATTCACTTAAAAAGTCACCTGAGCTGAAGACTGACTTTAATTGGCAAGAAACACACCAGCACTCCTGTATTAATTCCTATTTATGACGCTTTTCTCCTTCCATGGATTCAAATACTTCATCCATGCCTTCCTGTGAGGCTGTGAGGTGGAAGAGAAGAGCTTGAAGCTGCTCAGCCCTTCCTCCCAAACAACATCACACCTGTAAGCACCAACAGATCTTCCAGGGGAAGAGCAACTAGACTGAGAAAGTCTCTGCAGAAGAGTGGAAGTATGGCCTAAGAAATAAAATAGAACTGGAAGACAGGATAGAGCAAGAAAGGAGCTTCAGCATTACCTTACAGTAGTCCTGATCAACTAGAACTACTACCTATGCTACAATTGCTATTACTTCCCTAATCACCTAACTGCTAGTTCTAAGTCAGCTTGTTTAAGCACTGCCAAGCATGCAAGCACACAAATTGACGTGGCTTAAAAACTATTTGCTCAGCTTCTCGAGCAGACTTCCCAGCTTACATTGAACTGCAAGAGGCCACACTAGTCAGGGCAGCTCTGACAGCTTTGCTGTTACGTGGGCATCTTGTTCAGAATGTTGGTAACCTGTCTCATATGTTACATACATACATCAAGTCACTGCGAAGGATTTCTCATGATCTCCAAATGAGTTTCCCATTTCACAACTGCTAATTCTCAGCAGAGCTTTCATAAAAATACTTAAGTCTTAATATATGAGTACAGTTTCCTTGCATCTGTTCCAAGTGATTAAATCACTACATGCTTGTAGGGTCTTATTATGCAGCCTCCCACACAATCCCTGCCCCCAATTTTTGAAATTACTAGGGATGCTATGGGCATTTCAAGTATTCTGGCAGTGCCAAAGTAAGCAAAAGCGGGTTCAAATAAAGAGCCTTTAGCACCACGAGCTATACTACTACACAAAAATACTCTGAGACATTTCAAGCAACCAAAGGGTTCCATTTGTACTACAATGACATTAATATTCCAGAAAGAAGTGCACCATGAAAGAGTCAGAAAAAAGAAATTTGAAATTAAGTTTCAAGAAGTGACCATATATGAAGAGACAAGCCAGTAATTTTGTGATCAATACTTAAAGAACTGTAACTGGCCACTACACAGCACCAGTTAAAGGCTTCTGAAAGTTTTAGAAAGCAAGTAAATTTCTGTATGAACTTCACTGAAGTTTTATGTATCTCTTCTCCTTGCCTAAGCACTAATTTCCAAGTTTTATCCACTGTTTAATAAAAAAAAAAGAAACTGTCTAAAATATGATCTCCAGAAAAGCCATTCTGTAAGTCAACCAAAAAAAACTTTAGAAGTGGCTGCTACTGTGAACTTGTCTGCTGCTAGTAAGAATAATCACTTAACTGTTCTAATATTAGTCACTTATTTTTAGCAGAGAGAAAGAGGAGTGCTAGAATGACTTACTAAGATGCATACCATAAGCATGCAGTAAGCAACAAATCACCATTAAGAACCATTAAGTTTTTTAAAACCTGCATACTGTGCAAAGCAGGCAAAAGAAAACAGCTCTGAAGCACCTGCTGAAACACACCAGCTCCATAGAGTACACACACTATTTGAGCTCAGCTTCCTGAAGCCAAAATGCCCACCACTGACCCACAAAGTATAGAAACTAGCTAACCAATTCAGAGAGAACTAAAGAAATTTGTGCCTGCCAGTAGGATTACTTAGTGTGCTGCATAGACGTCCTCTGCCTGCAGACTGGTAAACTGACACAAAACACCTCGATTTTATTGAGGCTGGAACTCCATCACTATCACGCTGACAAGTTCATGAGAAGGGGAGTGTGGTGTTTTCTTGTTTGGGGAGGGAGGAGTGCGGGCTTTTTCTTTCCATAGAGTGGTAGCATGCTAAAGTATACAGTGACTGAGTTAGAAACTCACAGCTGAAGTGAGCTCCTCCTTCTTCAAAGTTATCTCACAAACACTAAACGTCCTTTGCACCATCAAGTCTCAAAGAGCTGAAGTAGCCCGGCACAAAGGAGTTGAGACAAGTCCTCCCAAGAACGCACAGAAGCAAGATACTTCAATCCACCAGACGTCTTCAACTACACTCAAAACTGCTGAGTGAGCGAACTACTTTTAACCCGCACCCTACACTAAAACCGACGCTCTCGCTGGCAATTAAGCACCGACAGGAATCAACCAAGCAACAGCAACCCCTGCTACGCTCGCACCGTGCTTCGAGCTCTTTTCCTTCCGCGCTCCGCGGGGAGGGGAGCGGGGAGGGCGGCGCACCCCGGCTCGCCCCGCAGTCCCCGCGGCGGGCGGGAAGAAGGCGCTCGGCGGCCCGGAGAGGCTGCCTAGCTCCCTCCTTCCTTCCCGCCGTCGCCCGGCCGGGGGCCACAGCAGCCCTTCCCGGCCGCCGACACGAGCAAGGGCGGCTCGCCCGGCCTGCTCGGCGGGCCCTAGACAAAGGAAGCAAGAAAGCGGGGACGAACCGGGGCGAGGAGGCGACGGCAGCCCGGCTCCCCCCGGGCGAGCGCGGCCGCCGNGGGCCCGCCCGCCGCATCCGCGTGCGCTCAGCCGGGGCCAACTCCGGCGGCGGGCGAAGTGACCCGGAGGGCACCGAGCGAGGCCGGCGTGCGAGAGGGAAGAGGAGCGAGAAGCGGCGGCGGGAGGAGGAGAGAGGAGCGGGGCCGGTGGCTCACCAGGATCCGCTTGAAGAGGTTGCTCTCCTTGGGCGGCAGCGGCACGGACGGCATGGCGCGGGCGGCCCCGGGACAGGCACGGCTGGCGGGGGTGGGGGCGGCCCGGGAGGGGCGGCTGTCGGTACGAGGGACGGGAGGAGGGGGAACGCCGGGGAGGAAAAGCCCGAACTCGGCGGGGCGGCGGCGGCGGCTCTTTAACTCATAGCCCTGCGCCGCCCGCCCTCCCCGCCGGCTCCCCCGGGCCCCTCTGCGCAGCTGCCGGGGCGGCCTCGCCGCCCGCCTGACGCTGCAAAATGGCCGCCGGGGTCCCCTCGGCGCAGGCGCAGCGCTGATCCCCCTCACAGACACCCCCTCCGCGCGCCCGGCCCCAGGGCAGGGAGTGAGGATTCCCTGCCCGCCGCCCTGTGCGATTCCCTGTGCGATTCCCGGAGTGTCGGCTGAAGCGCTCCGCTCTCGGCGCTCAAACAGCCGCTTCGGAGAGCCAGGCTGCCCGCAAGCCTGGGAGGGAGACGGCGTTGGGAATGAGCGCAGCCTCTGCCGGCGGCGGGGCTCGGGGAGGCTCTGCGGACTTGCAGTGCCCTGGCTGGTATTTAAGGAAACAACAGCAAACTTGGCAGCCAGGCTTTGAGCAATCGGGGACGGCCCCCGTCGCATTAAGGCATTTTCAGCAGTTGGTTATGTAAAACCTCCCGACACCATCGTGCGCCCATAGAACAGCGGCGTTTATTCATCGCTTGGCTCATTCACCGAAGGAGGTCTAAGGTCTTTCTTTTTTTTTTCTTGTTATTCCCAAAAATCGTTCCTAAAAACAAAACAAAACCAAAACCACCAACAACCAGGAACGCTAAAACTGCATGGCCCGGGGCATTACGTAGAAGGAAAACTGGTTAAACTGTCAAGGTTGCAACCAATTAAAAAGACCATCTTACAGGGAAAATAAACCAGGCGACTTCAATTAAAATCTCTGTTTACATAATTAACCTTTAAAAAGATTAATTATATTTTGGCATTTATTTCAAGGTATCTTAGTTCTGTAACAATATGGTTACCCACCTACAGTCCCAGACGATGAACATGATGAATATCCCCAAGTAATGCAAGTGTGTGTCAAATAGTAACTCACAAGAGCCAAAAAATCTGTGTACTTAATTTATTTTATTTGGTACTCGGTAAGTAGATGGCTATGAGACTGAAGATCCTAAGCACCATGTCCTTGACTTGACACAAGCCTTGCTGAAGCTGATGACATGATAGCTGCTTTCCTTTCTGGCCAACAGAAGGAACAAGAGAGTAGAGAATTTCTTGGAAGAGAGTAACCTGGATGTCAGCCTGACTTGAGGACTACTAATTAGGGAAAAAAAAAAAAGTAAATAAAGAAAAAGTGGTATGTTTAGGAAGCCTCGTGAGACCAAAATAGCAAAGATGAGGAGAACATAAAGTATATGCTTTCCTATAGTTCTTTATAGCTGAGCCATCACCTTATGGACACTTTTTGTGAATGGTTTTAGGTTTCCGTAGTGTTTTGTTAATCTGTCTAGATTTATGGTCTGTAATAAGGAATATCTCTACAGTGTTTATTTGTCACTTTTTTGTTCTGGTATGCTTCTAATTATGTCAGTCACCTGGGTCACTGATCACAGTATGTGTTTTCCACATGCAGTACCCAATTCACTGTTTTTTCTGCTATATGCTGTAGTAGTGCTGTATTACTTATCTGATTTTTACAAAGCAGGAGTATTATTGACAGGGATGGCAGCCTTGGCTTCACCTGCAGCATCATTTTCAGAGCCTATTTGTCCCATGGCATGTCTTCAGCACTTTTTACAACCAGCTGAAGCCTTGACTCTATGAACCCTAGTTTCTGTCTTAGCAAAAGACGTGTTATGCCTCTGGTTGGGTTGAATGATAAACAGATGCATCATGGAGAAGGGTCAGGCAAATATTGTGCTAGGTGGACCTTTGGTCTGAAGCAGTAAGGCTGTTCTTGACAGCTAAAGGTCTCTGTTTCCTGATAGTCCAAACACTGGAAAGAATGCTGTCTGAAAATAGGCAAATTGCAAATAAGAGGCAGGGGTTCAATTTGCATCTAGATATGTCCATATTACAAGCCGGTGTTAAAAGCAGCAAGAAAAGGAAAGCAGGGAGGCAATAAAAGAAACGTCTGTAGGCTAGCTGAGAGAGAATAAACAAAGAAATGAGCTTTGTGGGAAGGCAGAGCTCCAACTGAAAGTGAGGTTTGGGAGCGCAGTCAAGAAAACTTCTTGTCATTTAATCCCAACTGTGCTGGGCAAAACAAAGCTCTCTCTACAGGCTTTGTTAATAAACAGGACTGCATTCAAGACGTGTATGATTCTGTCACCATTTTTTCCTTCAAACACAGAGAATTCAGAAGACTCAGCTGTTTGGGCTGAAAGGGAGTAGCAATATGAAAGTGTTACATACATTGTAACAGGTTTGCCATTTTTGCCGTGTGTGTCACTTTACTGCTGTGAAGTTGTTGTGAAATGCTTGCACACCACCAAACCCAGTTAGGGACCCCTGGGTGAAAAAGGGCCCCAGCGTGGGCATGGACCTGCCTTCAAGCCAAGCACGTTGTAAGGCCTGGAGCCTGTTCTGTCTGATGAGCCATCCCTTTGCCTCCAGTTTCTAAATTAGCAGGTTAGGAGTGCCAGGTTTTAAAGTACAAGACCACCACGTCTATCCTGAAGCCTGGGAGCCCAGCTGTCTTTCTGCTGTCACTCTTCCCTTTTGCACCCAATGTCACTGTGGGCTGCTGTGGTAGCTGAGGAAGGTGATGGCACTCTGCCCCAAATAGCCTGTGCCCCATAACCCCTGGTCCTCATCAGCTCCATCAGCAGCTGCTGCTTCAGCCATGCAGGTTTTAAGGCATTGAAACAAACTGTAAGAGGGGTGGAAGCACAGACAGCAATGGGATTTCACATCCTTCATACTCAGTTACCCTATTGCAGTCTAAAAGCACACGGTAAACTTGGGGAAAGAGTGTATCTTACATGTTTTGAATATGAGATGCATGGACAGGTCCTGTGGTGGATGGTTCCTGGCAACCCTGCTGACCACACAGAGTCCAGCCCTTGTCTTGGCTGTGCGGCCCCTGTGTGCTTTGCTGCCTGGTAGGGAGGGAGCAGGACTTTGTTACAGTCTCTGTTTTCACACTTAAGTTAAAACATTCACCCACAAGGCATAATAAAAACCAAACATGATCATGTTTAATCAGAGGATTTAATGCAAGAACCATTACTGGCTGGAGTAGAAGCTGATTTGATTTTCCTTGGCCTACCCTCTTCTTTTAAAACCAATTTTGGAGCACGTGGTCTACTTGCAGTTTCATGTTCTTATTAGGTTCTTGGTTGCTCTCCCAGAGAGTACCTTCCCAAGACTTTTAAGTATCAAATTGCATGTTTAGAGTACCAATGCAAGTATAATTTTATTATTTAATTTCGCTCGAGCCCCAAAAGTCATAGTGCGAGAAGAGTGAGGTACAGTGGGAATGGTGTCTGGCTGATGGCATCTCTCATGGCACATCATTGCGGGCTCAGGCCTGGGGAAGCGCCTTGGAGATTTCAGGGTGCTGTTTGCTGTGACCCTTTCGAAGACTAGACCAGCTCCGGGATCTGTTGTCTGGAAGTGGTTTCCCATCTGTCTGCCTTGCCTCCTGTCCTCATGGGTGGAACAGAGCCAGAAGCTGTCCTCAGGTCCAAACAAGCAGTTAGTTGTCATTCAGGCGCTGAGGTTTGATCTGAATCCTACCCATCGATCGGTCCAGTTTTCAGTCTTTTGGAATATTTACCACACCGAATCCCAGCGATGTTTTAAGTGCCAAATAATAAAGTTTTACCTTTTTTTTTTTTTAATTTTGTAGAAGGACAGTAGTTGGGAAGAAAGGTTTCTTTGGTGATTATAGGTATAAAAAAACATTACTTAAGTATTTTTAAAATTTTAATTAGGGAGGAAGTGGTACAATGTTTAATAATATCTTTTAAAATGTCCAAATACTTAGTATGTTTTGAAACATACTTCATGAGGAAGCTGCAGCTAGCTAGCACAGTCATAGTCAGAATGGTAATGTTTATTAATATTTTGTTTGTCTTTAGCAGCATAGTAATAATTCCTTTTAAATAGAATTGAACAGTGAGCTTTGACACAAAGTGGAACTTAATGTTATTTTATTCCGACTTCTCTGAAATTAATCTTTTACTAACCAGATTTGAAAGGCAGAGGCTGCCTTTGCCGGCGGCGTGGCCCAGGCGCGGTGCCGGTAGCGGCGGGGAGAGGGGAAGCGCGTTTTCCCGCAGGCATGCTGGGACTGCGAGTTCGCCCGCTCCACTTCCCGTCTGCCATGGCCCCGCGTGCTGGGGCGGGATCCGTGCGGCGCTCGGGGGTGCGGACGGTGAGTGCCGGAGCCCGTCCGCGGCTACCGGGGAGCGCAGCCTCCGCCCTGCCGGTGCTCCTGCCTCTCCCTGCCCGCTCCTGTCTCCTCTCCCTGCCCGCTCCTGCCTCTTCTCCCTGCCTGCTCCTGCCTTCCCCGTCCGCCCGTGAACCCCGCAGCGAGGCCGGGCTGTCGGGGGCCCTTCCTGCGCGGCTGTCGGGGGCTTTGCTCGGGGTAGCCGCGGTGGGAGGCAGAGGTGTATGGGAGGGGCTCCCGCGGCGCGGCCTCGAGCTGTTCCTGACCCAGTTAGTGTGCATTGAGGTACCTCCTCCTGCCGTGTGCCTGCAGATTCGAATATGCCCGAGTGCTGCTGCATGGCGCCGCTAGCATCTTTGGTTGTTGGACATGCTTTTCATAACCTGTGAAAGTGTTCGCGAGGTTAAGAACTCTTTCTGTCTTGAAATTATTTTTTAAATTACTATTTTAATAGGACGATTACAGTTGTCGCTTTTGCTTACTGGTTTTGATTTGTGATGTGCACGAGGTAATTTTAATCACATTAAAAAGTTATTAAAATCTGGTTTGGAGATCATTTAATAGGTCATATAATGCTCACAGCTCTGTAAAAGTTTTTTGTGTGCTTATTTTTGTGCAAATACAAAACTTTGTTGTGCTTTGATGCAGCAACCCCTCTCTGAGAAGGAGATACCTTTTTTGTTTAACATAGCAAAATTATTTTGAAACTTCTGACTTCCTTTAAGGTCTATGTCATTTCATTACTCTTTTTTTTTTGCATTTAAACCCAAGAATGTCTGGGAGCTCGGGCAAAGCAATGCAACAAATTTGTTATTATTTGAGTACATTGCTTCTTAACTACACCAGTAAAAATTAGCTAGATGGTTGTAATTAATATGTTTAATGAATTAATTAAAATAAAAGACAACATTAATATTTTAAAATTGAGTTGATGATAGCGCTTAGCCAAACAACAATGGGCCATGCTGATATGAAGCATGTCCATATTCATCAGCAGAATTAGGTCTTTTGGAACTGAGTCCACTCATGCCCCTGAGCAACTAAATCCAGGATCATAGGTGATGAGCCCGATTTGTGCCTTTTGCTGTGTTCCTGGTGAAGGGAACAGGATCCCTTTCCTGCAGCTGGTTTTAGTCACTAGAGCAATCCATGAGGGATATCATTTGCTTTCTGTACATTAAAGCAGTCTTGAAATTGCTGCTGTGGATTCGATAGCACCTGCTGGCCGGGGAATCTGGGAGGGCGCAGAAGTAGAATAAAGGTCCTTGCCTCCTTCTAGGTAGTAGTAAAACAGGCATTCAGACAAGCAAGGTGCAGTACTTCTTGTTTTACTGCATATTGCTCTTCATTGTGGACAAATAGATGAAAGTAAATAGATGAGAATAATGGGTGAGTTGAGTAGTTAGAGTGTCACAGTAATTTGTTAATTAAATGCATGAAGATGCACAGGTCTTATCACTTATGAGTAAAAAATAATTGTGTTAGGAAACTGAAACCTGTTTCTAGGAGATCTTGTTGCAGAAAGGTTCATGCTCTTATTTCCTCAGAATCCACTTCTTGGTAAAAATCAGCGAGCAGATGGGACCGTGGCACTGGCAGGGTTACTAGGGAGTGCTTCTCTGTTTGTTAAACCTTTTCTGTGTGAGTAGTCCTAGAATAAGTGTAATTTCAATGTAGCCTTCCTGGTAGAGCCTTGCACTCCAATATAAAATTTTAGAGCACAGTAGTAATTCATAACATAGTTTGCAATGTTGATGATATAAAATGAAGAGGAAATGATCTTTCACAGAGCAGGAGTAATGCTAAGGGGAGCCTGGGTCCTATAAAACTGTAGGCCAAGTGTCTCAGAAAAACATGGGAGTTGTATTTCAGAGTACCTGCTTCTTACTCACTTTTTGGATGGAAAATATTATGTTGTTTAAGTGTAAATGTAACATGGTAAGGAGTATACAGGGGACATAAAGCACATAAAGCAGTTCCCCTGTCTTCTGCATATATGAGTGATTTTTTGCAAGTGCATTGCAGTCCTACTGACTGATCTGTTGTGTGGTCATCTACTAATGTCCTCCTTTTATGGTAGTGGATATAATTTGGCACATAATTCCGGGCATTTAATACATTCTCTATATAGAGTTCTTTAGTATTGATTTGTCTTCTCAGCAACATTTTTCTTCCACCAGTAAGGCATGAAATGGTTGGATTTTTCTGATGAGACATATGGCAAAATGAAGCTGTTGTCTGCAAAGCCTCATCCACAGGAGCTTTTCCATAATATAAATAAACTGTTTGAAGAGGTGGGAGAAAAGGCTTTTTCCAGCCTTCAGTCAGTACAACGGTCGTGATAAAAGCTTCTGGTTTTAAACCAAGACTAAAACAGGAATAGTTTTGTCCATGACAATTGCATTTGTATCGGTATAATCAAAAGCAGGAGATGGGCTTGATGCAGTCCTTGTGTTTGTTTGTTGTTGTGGGGTTTTTTTAATAGAATGTTTTCTTTTTCTAGATAGTAACACTGGCCCGTGCACTGTGTATTTTTAATTACAGGTGGTGGAAAAATAAGAAACAAAATGAAACCTTTCCAAAAAGTCTGTCTTTTCAAGAACCTGCTTGCCAATTGCTACTGTCACAGCCAACTTGACAGCCGTCTTCTCCCTCCTGTTGCGAAGAAGATAGGCTGTGTGGTGGGACTGCACAACCATGGATCTTGGAGGCCAAAGCCTTTATTGGACACAGCTAGATTCACTCTGTCTTTTAACAGTTGGCACAGGAAGAACCATCAGGATTCTCAAGCTTTGTGGAAGCATGAGACTGTGCAGAAGTATCTGGAGACTCTAAGCAAGGAATACCAGCAGGTTAGTCATCTGTTAAGTGCAGACTCTTTAAATGACTTTGAGCAAAGAACCCTGAGGAGAAGATGTGCCGATCTGTCCCCCATTGCAGCTGCGTTTCAAGAAATCAAAGAGGCTGAAAGAGAAGTTCAGGAGTTAGAAGCAATGTGCATGGGTAAGGGGAAACACATCTGCTTGCTTGCATCAGAACAGCAGCCGTGCTTGTGATAAACTTCATTGCCCAGCCTTTGAGGGAAGCTTGTGAATAAGTTCAGCCATCCCTGGAACACTCCCCAGTCCCCCCTGCTCCCGGGAGCTTGCGTGCTGCGAGGGCTTTCTGTGTCCAGCCACATCCTTCTGTTTTTCATCTCACCTCACTTTAGTTTGAGGTCTTAATGTGGTAATTTTGGGAGAGTAGGGATTGTCTGGAACCTCAGGGATATCCATCCAACAGAAATAGTTGAGAAGCGTTTGTTTTGAGGTTATTTTTTGGTAGAACTGAGAGTAGTTCAAACTGAAGAAAAAAAATTAGCAAGCCCAAAACTTTTGATAGACTTCAGCTGTGTTATTTAAAATGGGATTCCATCTGACCAGTTCGGTGATATTTATTGAGCAAATGACATGAACTTTCATTAGGCTCTGAGTTGTCAGCTTCAAATTTAAATGGCAGAAGGTAATATTTCTTTGAAAATATTTGGGGAGTCCTTTAAGGAAGAAAAACTTATGGTTGTTTAAGAAGCTGCTGTATTTCAATAGTCTGCTTCAGTAGAAGTTGGAGTAAAAAGGAATTTAAAATTGTAGTTGTTTTTTGTACAATTGGGAATAAGAAAGTACAAGGGGAATAAAAAAAAAATTACAAAATAAGTAATGGTGCAACGGGGAAAAAAACCCCAGCATTGTTACAAGTGTGAGGAGGTGCACACAGTAGGAAGGGAAAAATAGCATTCATTCTGCTACAATAGTAAGTATTAAGCCGAGAGAGGGAAACACTGACCTGGAGAGAATGGGATTTACATTAAAGAAGTAAAGCAGGGGAAAATCAAAGGACAGGAGAAATCGGTACCCAGCAGTGTAAATGGAGGAGGACAAAAGTTCGTAAGAGCTTTTCAGAGAGAGAGCCAAGGAATCTGGACAAAACAGTAAGAGCCATACTGAAATAAAGATGTAAATGTAACTTATTTAGACAGGTAGAAAACATTTTTATTCTTATTTTTAAAAATAAATAGATGTTTATGTTTTGGGGAAAAAATGGTTATTTAAAATACTTTAGTCCTCAACCCTCTCTAATTCTCTTCACTGGAGAAAGGAGGAGAAAGAGTGAAGGAGACAAGGTACAAAAATTTAAGGCTGAAAAAGAAATGTTCTTGAAAGAATTAAAAAATATTAAGAAAACTCTGGAAAATTCATATTTCAACTTAGGCTATTTTTGGATCAAGTGAATATAATGAAGAATTTTTCTAATTCCATAAATTATGATGTGGAGGGATGGAGTGAGTTCTAGTTGAAAGAAGGGGAAAGAATGGTAAAACATACAGCCAGTAAATTAATTAAATGGAGCCAAATTATTCTGTCTGTACCATGTATCCTGTGGCCGAGTTAAAACACACATGTCCCCTTCATTTGGCTGCTCATTGTTTTCCACTTAGCTCCCTGACTGACCCTCTTCTCTCTAGTACCTGAATTCCTGACAATTGATGTAGGATTTTATATTTGCAACACTCAGTGAAACAGAAAAATATTTCCCTGCTTCCCTCTGGTGGTGGGAGTCACGAGGTAGATAGGACAAAACAATTCTGTTTTGCAGGGAGGTAGGAATGGGATACCAGTCCTTTGAACCTTAAGCTCATTGGTCACCCCCAGACCATCTCTCACTGCTGTTGACAGTAGTTAATTTGATACTGTTTATCTAACTGATCAATAAACATACTTTTTGGACCAGCTAGAAGTGTTTGAGAGTCCAGTTTTATGCTGCATCTGAGACAAACCTATGGTTTCCGTGCTGGCCGCAAGGCAAAAGGTTTTCCCCTCCTTGTTGTTGCTTTGTTCCCTCACTCCCAGCTGCTCAAAGCTGGCTTCAACCATTCCCTCATTTGTCTTGGTAACTGTCCAGTTGTAATTTAAATCTAGTTCAACTTAGCACGGTAAAAACGTGTTTATTCAAGCAGACTTGTTTTTTAGATTTCAGTGAGTTGAATTGTTTCACTTTCTGATGCGTAGAAAAGTAGTAGAAAAGCGGGAAGAAAGATGAAAAGGAGAGGGGGCTCCCTGTTTCAGCAGTGACAGGTTTTCCACTTGACTCCAACTGTCTTCCAAGCTTCTACTTAGTGTATAATGTATTGCCAACTGATCAGCACTTTTAGTTACTGTAAACTGGAGCCTCCACAGCAGAAAAGGCTTGGAGCTTCTGTGAGCTTTACCTGAGAATGTGTCTTAGTTTGTTAGTAAGCTCTAAAATGTGGGAAGGGGCAGTCTAATCACAGGTAAAATACCTGGAAGGTATGATCATTGAGTTAGCAATGTGCATCCTGGCTTGGGCTGCTCTTGTTTGAGTATTTCATGCTGGCAAAACGCTGCAAGCTTTTCTGTGCTGCAGTGCATGTCTTTGGACAGCTGTGTTATAATTTGCTCTAGGTCAGATTGGCTAACATCTCTTCCTGTTGTTGGAATTTAGAGCTAGACAGCAGAGATGAGAAACAACTTCTAGAGCTTGCCTTAGAAGAGAAGGAAAGCCTGGATAAAAAAATGAACATGTTGTGCAGAAAGGTGAGCCTGAGGTAAAATTTTACAGCTTTGTAAATAAAGATGTCAGAAAAACTTTCTTTTATGATCTTACCAATAGATTCTGACACTTGAATTTAATGAAACAGAAGTCCATCTTCTGTATTCTCCCTGAAAAGAGTGGCAACATTAATTATTAGTAAGCTTCTTAGTGACAATTGTGTCTTAGAAGCTGATTAATTGAGTCATTTATCTTACTTTCTTGTCTGTCTGCAAGTGCTGAAGGGGATTAAAAAAGTCGTGATTCTGTGCTACTGAGACTTGACATGACATCCTAGTAACTGTTTGTGGCAGTGGAACATGCACTCATGAAAGATTTCTGATTGGAACTTGCAGTCTTTCATTTTCTCTTCAGCTGACAGCACCCTATGAGTGGGGAAAATATAAGCAAAGAAGTTGAAACGATTCAGTGGAGACCTCTGTGTTTGGGCTCATTTCTATGTTCAGACTGATATAATATGAAATGGGACTTTCTGAAAAATTAGTTTAATGTAAATATTGGCTGGACTAGCTGATAACTTTGTCTTCATAGGTAGCTGGGGCTGGGGTGGGTGACCTGGCATGTGACATTGCGGGACTGGATTTTCAGCTAGCTTTCATATGGGTGCACTAGCATGTTGCATTTCCACACTGACTGCACTGAGTTGCAATGGTCGTTGGACAGCTTTTAGTCCTGCTTAACTAGCTTGCCAAAGGAAATCAGTGGCTTAGTGTGCTCAGACTAGGGCGATTGTGAAGGCTGGCTGTAAATTTGATTAAGAGACTATCCAGGGTCATGAAGGAGATAATGGCCTTCTTTTTTTTTTTTTTTCCAGCTTTTCCAGCTTCTAGTGCCAAAGGAAAAATATGATAGAAGTCCTGTCATATTAGAAGTGACAGCTGGCAGAACAACTGGAGGTCAGCAAAGCCCCTACAGAGAAGATTACTTCAAACCTCCATCCAACTCCATTAAACCTCTTATGGGTTATTCTTAAAGCTTTTTTTATACTTTATTGGCATAAAGTAATACTTTCTAAAGATGAGCATTAACCTGCCTAATGACTGGGGTTAGAGTTGCAGCTAAATCTAAAACCTGCTGTTTATATGGTAATGCCTTTTTATTTTTAGGGGACATCTGCCAACAGTTCACTAAAGAAATGTTTGAGATGTACCAGAATTATGCCGACTACAAACATTGGACCTTTGACATCGTGAATTATACACCGGCTGAGATAGGTACAGCAGTTCTTCAGAGATTCCACCAAGACAATGAAATTGAAAGCAGTGTTTCTCTGCTGTATTTTTCACACACTATTTGTCTCTCCAGGAGGGTTGCATCACGCTGCTGCTCATATTTCAGGAGAGAATGTCTACAGGCATCTGAAGTATGAAGGAGGGACTCACCGAGTACAGCGAATCCCTGAGACGGGCATGTCGTCAAGAATGCAGCGTATTCACACTGGGACAATGTCAGTCATTGTCCTCCCTCAGCCAGAGGAGGTAAACTGTTCACTGGGGTGGTAAGGTGGTGCTGTACCCCCGCTCACCCATTTTGGTGTTGGAGTAGGTGTTATTTAAAACCGTGTTACTGTTTTGGGGATTTCACTGATAACCAAGTGCTTTGTGCAAGTCCCAGCAAATGAACCACAAGTGCTCTGACTCTGGAAGGTGATAGTCCTTGGCTCTGTACCTTACATGTATAAATGGATCATGAGAAGCAACTTTGCAGAGATTTGCTGTTGCCTGAAATGGCATGTAAATGAGTGATCATTTAATTAAGTGTTTCAGCCCCAACACTGACAAGGCTCACTGCTATGAGTAAGCCAATTTTAAATTACATCATGTATTAAGACACAGAATATATCCAAGAAAATACTCAGTATTGCATAGTAATGTGATTCTGCACATCCTTTTGAGTTTTTTTGTTTCATTTAAATTATTGGTGTCCTTCTCTGTTAAATCAAGGACAGTCTCCTTTGAATGTGAATGAGTGTGTTGGCTAGTCTGTCTGAGATCTCACTGATACTGACAATTCTCACTTAGACCAGTGAGAACTTAGCAGTTTACACACAAAATAAACAAAATCAGATCCTGTAGGCTTTTCCTGCACCTTCTCCTGTTCTTTGTAATACTTTCCTTGTGACATTGATCAGATCTGAATGTTCCTTTCCCATCCACTGAGCTCAAACTATGGTCCAGGTCATCATGGACTCCTATTTCCAATGTGGCAATCCTTACTTGGATGGATCTGGATACACCTGTTTTCTCCTCAGATGATTCTAAGTACTGTTGAAAGAATCATTCAGGCTTGACTCATGAACAAAATTCTTGCACTGCTGCTTGCAAGTGTTTTTTAAATATTTGCTTGTTTCTTAGTTTCTCCACCAAAGCTAGTGGTTTTACAAAATAGTGGTTTTGTTTCACACACCCACATACCTTGTTTTGTGAAGGACCTGGAGTAAGAGTTTGAAAAGCTAAGTGAAATTTTTAAGGCGTCATTTGCTTTTCAGAAATACTCGACACTGCATTTTTAAAATTACAGTGTTTATGACTGTTACTTAGGAGCAGTTGTAAAGGAGCAATTTTTTGAGAAGTGATTTCTTATTTATGCTGAGTGTCACTGACATCCAAATGTTTTTAGAATGATCGGGAAGTAGTAATTTTCTTTGATTCTAGGTTGATGTTAAAGTGGATCACAAAGATTTGCGTATAGATACATTCAGAGCCAGAGGAGCAGGAGGTCAACACGTTAACAAAACTGATAGTGCTGTGAGAATTGTGCACCTTCCCACAGGTAAGCCTGGCTGTACTTTGTACTTTTAGTCACACTGAATCTGTATCTTGAAAAGGAAGCTTGTGATCCATGCAGGTTGTCTTGTGCAGGGCTGGGCTTTATGCCAAGAAAAAGGTAGTAGCCCCTTCCGGTTCTGTCCTTCTTAGAGCAAGGCAGTGTGAGGAAGGGGCTGTGTACCAGGGGCATAATGTTTATGCCAGTTTTGTCTTTAGAGGAAGTGTTTAATGAATACACTGTCGTTGAAGGATGAAAGAACAGATGGAGGGTGACAGGGATGGGGTAGAAGCTGTAAATAATTTGCACTGTGTGCTCTGTACCTTCAGCAATAATGGCCACTGGCAAGCAAGAGCGTGCTTCGCCTAGCTGGAATCTGTGTAGTTACATGACTGATTAAAAAGAAGGCTTGAAGATTTTCATTCAGTACTAGATAATGCTATCGTATGTTGAATAGAAAGGAAAATGTGTACTGATCGGAAGATAATGTGTAGACTGGGCCACTCTGTCTTTTTTGGGATTTATTTTTGTTGAAACTCAGTGAGCTTCTCTCTGTACAGATGCAGAATCACTTTAGGCACAGGAAATTCCAGTAGTGACCTGAAAACAGCTGTTCCGTATATGCCTTTTTCTTTCAGAAATCAAATGAGCAGTACTACATTTCTTTTAAAGACCTTTATTTTGCGTTCTCATTTTTCATAATTAAGTTCAAGACTCACTAGTCTTGATTAGATGCCTGTTTCTACTAGAATAATGAATTTTCCAGCCTCCAAGAGCTTATCTGGACTAAGATTTTTAAAACTTGTGTTACACTGTTTTAACATGCTTCTGTAGACTGTTCAAATTGCATTTTTAACATAATGACAGCTAATTGGAGTGAACCCAGTTTCTAGAGGCAATGTCAGAAGCTTGTTTGCTTCATGAAATTTTAAAATATCCCTGACTTTTCTGTAGCATGGAACAAAGCCCCCTGGTGTAGCTGTGACAAGTTTAAAAATGCACTAATGGTTCTAGCCAGTGTGTTAAAATGCCTTTTTATCCTACAGCTGAAAGGCCCTAAAACCAGCACTCCAGTAGGTTTCATTTGCCTAATGTGTTAGAATTAATTTAGCTTGTTTGTTCTTTGTTATAATGGGCTCTTGGATGCCTCTGTGAAGGACTGGCAGTTGAGTGCCAGCAGGAGCGGTCACAGCAGATGAACAAGGAAATAGCTCTGCGGACACTGAGAGCTAAGCTGTACCAGCAGATCGTTGAAAAGCAGCTCAGTCAAGAGCAGAGCGCCAGGAAACTGCAGGTGAGGACAAGTGGTGGCTGAGATCTGGAGAGGGTATTGTGTCTCAGAGAGATTTGTTTCCGATCTCTTTGGGTAATGGGGGACGGAGCAAGTGAGAGTGTGTGTCTAACCAGGGGTGCTTACAAGGGAGAAGAATCTTGTAGTTTAAAATGGTAAGTCTGCCTTTACTTAACCCAGTTCAATTGTAGACTTCTCAGGCGATGAAAAGAGACATCATCTGTGAGTGGAAAGAAGAGTCTAAAGACTGGCTGAAATTATTCAAAAGGCAAAACTCAACACTGTGTACTGAATGCCCCCACTAAGGCCAGAGTTACACAAATTAAGCACAGTAAGAAGTTACATTCAATGAAAACTAGGATCCGAAGTTCTCAGAAGTTTCTAAAGGAGAGTATTTTAAGGCCATACAGAGCTTTTGAGAGAAACAAGTAAATAAACAATCCTGCCACTCTGCAATTAAGTAGCAGCTTATTTGATACAGTTTAGTAACTTTTTGAGGAAGAAATGGCTTCCGGAAGAGTTACCTCAAGTTATGCTGCAAAGTGCGCTTTTCTCTCAATATGTCCTGTCCTTCTTTTCCCATTCTTTGAGTATTTTCCCATTTGTGGTGCAAAGTTCGACAGTGATCTATTGGAATAAAAATGCTTCAGAATTAGAGAATTATTCAGTACTCCAGATTTTCCAGCTCAGCTCTTAAATCAGGTTATTTCAGGTTGCATTTAAGCGTACTGTCCCTGCAGATTATTAACCCCATCATTGTAAGCAGCGACCCATTTATCTTTTGTTATTAATTTCAGTTTGAGAGCCTTCAAAGCTGCATAAAGGGTTTATATTTATATTTATATTTATGTACATTTATATTAATACTGTGGAAAATCAGGCAGAAGTAAATTACCTTTCCTAATGTTTCAGAATTTATTCAAGAAATTCCACGTTCTGAAATACATATGTGGAGTGCAGATGAAATTTTCACCAAAGCCCACTGAAGTGGACACCCGTTTATTTCTCTGAGCGTTTTTTAGCATTTAATTCTCCATTTTAGTGAAGACCACAGGGTTTAGTGAAGTTTTTAACCACAACAGTGCTACATTTGGGTTTCTGCTTCCGAAGTTAGAATTGCTGTTTGCACTCTCGCACTTCACCACTAGAGGGTAACTTTAACTTCTTACTCTTAGTCTAAGTCTCTTTCGGTGCTAATTTCCGACAGCCATGCAAGGACTGTGCTGCTTCCGTTATTAGTGGAGACTACTTTAATTATTTTTTGTGAGAGCTACAACCCCCCTCCAAAAAAACCCACTCATATATTTTTTGAAGTAAAGAGTCTCTTACCTTACATGACCTTTGAGAGTTACGTGGTTCTTCCAGCTACAGGGCTGGAACAGAAATATGCTGGAGGATATAAAAACTTGGTCTGTGATACAGAATCACGAACAATACTGTTCAGTAATGCCTCAATATTTTAAAAAAGCCCATGTGCCAAGCCAGTTACCACTAGGTTTGCAGTTGGAACAGGCTGATCCATTACAGTTTATTTTAAGTATCCTATTTTAGAGAAGTGTTTGGTTTTTTTAAAACACAACATAAAAGATTTTGTTTTTCCTGCTTTGCTGAAGTTGGGAACAAGAGCCCAGTCAGAGAGAATTCGTACGTATAACTTCACTCAGGACAGAGTCACTGACCACAGGATCTCATATGATGCACGCAATATCAAGGTAAGGGTTGCTTATGGGAGTATTTAGATACTTATGTTTAGCGTAAGAAGAAAAAATTAACTTAGTGAGCACAACTTCACAACTTAAGATAGATAGATAGATAGATAGATAGATAGATAGATAGATAGATAGATAGATATAAAGAAAGTAGCCAGTTGTGCTCTGACAGAACACTGTAGATTTAGAAAGCTTAAACTTTCTGTCCTGCCTTCTTGTAGTCTTAGAGATTACTGGCAAAGGCTGTAGCTCACTGGCCTACTTCTCTGTGTATTTTTCTCCTACTATGTGAGTGAAAAATGACCAAGCAGGTAGTCCTCAATGAGATCCATGAGTCCCTTGGCCAAACTGGGCAAGTGACATTTGAGATTCGTGAAGCATAGTACATCCAAAAGAAAAACCTGACAGGAAGGACTTTTTCTTTTTGTTGGGCCATTCTTTCCTCCTCCTAATGCTGGAGTGAAGAATGAAAAAAACTTTTATGTTTGCATCACAGGCCACAGTTAAAAGAAACTGAAACTGAATGTTTACATTTTAAGATTCTCTGAGATCTTGTTTCTGAGTAAATATCTACATATGGCTTGAATCTTACACATTTTTCAACCTGGAAAAGAGAAGGCTTTGGGGTGACCTAATTGCAGCTTTCCAGTACCCAAAGGGAGCCTACAAGAAAGAGGGAGATTTTTTACAAGAGCATGTAGTGATGGGACAAAGGGGAATGACTTCAAACTAAAATAGGGTATATTTAGATTAGATATTAGGAAAAATTTCTTTACTGTGAGGGTGGAGAGACGCTGGAGCAGGTTGCACAGTGAAGCTGTGGATGCCTCATCTCTGGAAGTGTTCAAAGCTGGGTTGAATGGGGCTTTGAGCAACCTGGTCTAGTGAAAAGTGTCCCTGCCCATGGCAGTGGGGGTTGGAACTCAGTGATCTGTACGGTCCCTTCCAACCCAGGCCATTCTATGATTCTGTTTATTGGGTTTTTTTACAGTGGAAAAAAACCCCTGACAATGGATTTTTTGGTATTAAATTTATGAAAAACAGAGGTTAGGGTGGTCCCTCAATATTTTGGCTTAGGTATCCAGTGTGCTGTTAAGTGCTGTTGCATAAGGAGCAGCACTTTTGAAACTGTACCCACAGATGTCCTGGGTAACTCCAGAGAACGCAGGGCATACTGAATATGGAATGGTTCATATTTAATGGAGTGTAGAATACCATGGCCAGGGAAATAGTTCCATAATTACATAAAAGTGACTTTTGTTAGTCAGTTACTTAGTGTTTGGATCTTTCTTGAGAGAAACTGGAACCATAAACTGCCTAACAAAAGTTAGTTGAGCTTTGCTTGCAAAGCAGCCTTGCTCTTGGTGTGGACAAGAGTATTTGAATGAGGTCCTTCAATCCTTGATTGTTCTTGCAGGGGGTTTTTATATAAGTGCATGGGTTACACGAAAGCGTAGCTGCTATTGTTGCTGCCAGAAGCCATGTGCCTTGCACAGGCAGGCAGCTGATGTCTTGCTGCTGTCCATCACTACTGCTTTCACATGGCAATCACCTGCGAGGATGAGCAAGTGGAGGGACTGCAGGCAAAGTGCATTTTGGGGGTTTGAGAGTTTCAGAATAATGCTGAAGGACAGTCAGTAATGCTTTTGTCTGCTTTTTTTTATAGGAAATTCTAAGTGGGAAAGAAGCACTGGATAAGTTAATCAACAGACTACTGGAGTTTGCAGAGATAGAGGCTGTCACCCAGTATCTAGAAAATTTGCAGGCTTTAGAAGGAGGAGGTTAAAGACCTCGAGTAGAGTTAGAATTGTTGTGTTTGGTAACAATAAAAAAGATGTGTTTGTTAGATGATATGTTGATTAAAACCTATTCCTCTGTTTTTCAGTGTGTGATACTATTCTTTTTGTATGTTGGTGCAAGTGGGTTGAATTTATTGCAGCAGCCCTGGCAGTAAAGAACCAGCTTAGAGTTCTGTGTGCACACTTCTCCTTTCTTGGCAGCTGGGCTTTGTTAAGCTTGTCCTTCTCTTGACCGTATTGCAGCTGGAGAGGTGCAGAATTGTGGTGGTGGAGCAGAATAAATACCACATAGTGCGCTTTTTTGTCTGGTAGTGAGAGATGTTCCTCTCCAGGTGAAAGAAACTGATCTGCCTTAATATAGTGTAGAACATGGCCTCATGAATACTATTTATTTTTTACCCACTTGCTGTATGAGCTCCCTAAATGAAATTCCTTATAACTAACTTTGTATTATGATGCTTTATTTTTTTAGAGTAAATATACAAAAGCAAAGGGAGTGAAGGGGCCAGAATGATAAGGAGAAGCCTGCTAGCTTTCTTTCAGGCTTTCTTGGGTCAGCTTGTGGTGGGACTGGCCCACGTGCTGCAGTGGCGTGTAGAAGTACCTGCTCTAGTTTTCAATTAAGTTTATGAGGCAACAGGCAGCTCCCTGCCTCCTGGCAGAGAAAATGAGTTCATACTGCAGATGCATTTCAGCAAACCAGGTAGCTCGGGAATTCAGCTCCTGTCTTTGGGAATGTCTGCCTTTGTCTGTGCTTGAGGGGATCCAGCTGTCTACAGGGCACCCTCGGCTTTGACAGGACTCGTGCTGATGTTTCCCCTGCACATGTGCAGTGCTGGCAGGCGCTGAGCACAGGCAGGCACTCGTTGTATGCCTGACTCAGGAATGCTCTGTGCTCAGGGGGACACAAAGATTGGTGCTCTGCTCAGCCAGGTTCACTTGCGAGATCACGGTGTCTTCTTTGCATCCTGCTCGTCCCAGGTTCTGCTGTAAAGCTGCTCTGCAAAATCCTCTGCATGAGAAGAACCAGTTCGTTGTTACAATATAAATTAGGCCTCGTGGTTGATTTATATTTGCATATTTATTTTGTAATCATGAATGATGAAGTGGGAGGAAATGTCAGGTAATTTAGGAAAAATAATTATTCAATACTGAGTTCTTCTAAAGGGTGTAGTTTTTATTACTGTATATATAACAACAATTGTAACATTATTCAGCTATATTAAGAATTTGTAACAGGAAGAAAGCAGGAAAACTATACTCAGTTCCTCCATTCTTGAATTATTTTTCAGTTCTTTTGTGTGTTCTTATCAGCAAGCTTTGACAATTTCTGACTTGCTTACAACACTTTAATTACAAAAGCTTTGGGGCTTCAGTTGGGTTGGTTGTTTTTCTGTTTTAATTGATAGCTCTGCAAGTCAATCAGGAAACCTATTACCATGCAATTCAGGATTCACCTGGACTTTGACTTCTTTCAGTAAGCAGTCCAGAAAAAGAACCCTCCAGAAAGATCTGCAACTGAGCTTATACTTCTTGCAGTGCCGACAGACTGGCAATAACTAATATGATCAGCTGTAGTAGGAGAATGTCCAGCTAACATGGTTACCCAATTACCATGCTCACTTTCATGATGCAATTAAATTCACCAATGTATTTTATTAATTATATCTCTCAAACAATCTTAGAAACTTCTTAAAAAATTTTAAATAATAAGATTCCACTTCCAGGATTAGTTTGTGCCTATGAAGTTCTTCACTATGAAAAATCATAGAAACACTTAAAAATATGAGCCTTGTTTATTTTACTCAAAAAAGATAGTGATATTTCTGTAGGACCTTACAGATATTTGTGATTGATCAATTTTCTGTAGCCTGTTTTTGTTGGTGGTTTTGTTCAGAGTGATGAGAAAAGGGAAAGCAGACAGCAGCTCCCCTCTTTTTGGATGTCCCAGTTGTAGGTATTGAAATTTAGAAGCTAAGCTCCTTCTGCCAGCCTGGCCCAGGAGATCCTGAAGGGTCTTTGTCCCATGCTTTTCCTGCAATTGTGTATACATGTGTGTGTCAGAAAAACATGGCTACAACAGTTTGGGATAGAGCAGAAACACTTCTACATGAAGCCACTGCCTGCAATACTCTGCTTTACTCAAACCAGATATACTTGCTTCTCCTCGTTGAGAACATGTTATTTGAAACTGTTTTCTCCTAACTTAAAAAATACTTGAAGCCATATTTTATTTTAAGCTCTTCCACCCCAGTCTTTCTATGGGATGTAAGGGCTGAGAGCTGAGAGATTGTTTGACCATGGCCTGGCACCTGATCTCAAGGAACGGATGTGTGGCACAACACTACTATTTCTGAGGTGTTTTCAGGATGGAATATCTCACCTTGGGCTTTTTGGTTCCTACAGGCAATGAGGACTTTCAGCAGTGAAATCAGTAGCAGGAAAAATTACAGTAACAAAGCACAGGGAGGAAAAGGGAAAACAGTTTCTTGGGGAGAAACAAACAGCCCCGGAGGACAGCACAACAGAGCACGAGGAGGTTCCTCTGCTAAAAACAGCCTTCTGCAGCTTTCCTTGTCAAATAGTGTTACAACAAACATAAACTACCACCCCTTGGCCTGGCTTCCCCTCAGCACTGTCTGGGGAACCAAGACCTTACCCACAGACGTCACGTTACAGCTCGTGCAAGGCACCAACTTCACCGCTCTTCAGATCCTGCTGATATGAAATGTAGTTCCTGGATCTCTTTCATTTCTCTGCTGAGGTCTCACCCAGCCAGGAGGGAAGCCAGACAAAAGCTGCGTGTGCCTGGAAGTAGCGCTTCCATGGCAGTGGAGAGATGGATGTTTACCCTCTGCAAAAGGAGGGCAGCCAGGACCTTGCCTCGATTGCTTTCATTGAGTCATCCAGTGTGTATCTGACTCTCAGGGCACTGCTCATTGTTCCTAAGGCCAGCAAATATGTAACACTCAATCACAATTGGTTATAATCAAAAAGCTCACATATGCAGCTTTATTCTGAATGTTACTAACAGTAACTGCAACAAACCTTAACCTGAACTCAGTTAAAAATTTTTAAAATTAAAAACTTAAACCCAGGATTTTTGTTACTCGTAATTGATGCACAGAATAAACCAATTTCCAGTTACTGCTTAAGGCACTACAGGAAGGCACACAGACACTCTGTTGGTAGCCACAAAATAAAAGTATTTCTCTTAAGAAGCGTTTCCATATTTACAGACCTATTTTAGTTTACATTTACCCCAGGTCCCATTTTGAACAGAATATGCACCTCTAAATCTCCCAGGTTGCCCTAAACCCCCTGAACAGATGCATGATAGTAACACAGATTGTTCAAATGAAAACTTTATTCAGTATTTTCATATAAACTCCACTTCAAGAGCTTGCAATATTTTGTAATTGCAACTGAGAAGCAGTTCAAGAGAAACCAGCTGTTTAAATTTGCAGACATTACTTATAAACTAAAACAAACGCTCTTCAATCACCCCAAGCAAGCCATTAAAATCCACTGTCTCCAGCCCATGGTCTGTACAACACTGTCTGCTGGTTTTTAACATAGGCTATTTCTGGTTTTACAGGTAAAATCAAACCTGCTTTTGGGAATCCTGGGAATTCCCCAAATTCTCTAGGAATCTCCGAAATATGGCTCTCCGGGAATCCTCTTGGGCAAATTTAGTCTTTTTTGAGATTATAATTTGCAACAGTTTTTGCTTCGTACAGAAACTTTTATTCAAGTTCTATCCTGAAACACTTCACAAAGCTAAACCTGTTAATCACACAAATGGTTAACACAATTTCTAAGTTAAATAATTTAGCAGGTAGAAGGTAGAGGGACTTAAGAGGTAGATAGAAGAGAGACTGAAGAGGTCTGGCTGACAAAACAGAACCCAAGCATTGCCACAGCTGATAGCAGGAGGTATACAGACAGCTTTTGTACCAACAAGCAAAAGGATCTAAGGACTGCAAGCCCCATACGAGGAATGGAATGGAATGAGTCTTGGGAAAAGGAATTATCAAGGAAATCAAAAGAGTACATGTAGTCAAGTCTTGAAATAGCTTGTGTGTTGTTGGAAAACAGACAGGGTTCTTCAGGGCATGGTGCAAACATGCAGCGGAAGCGCTCGTGGGAGCCAGGACCTGGACACGTGGTGGGTGGCTACAGAAGAACACGAAGCTTTCTGGAAATCTTGGCAGAGCAGGGGAGAAGGTGAAGGAGGACACCAGAAACATGGCACAGCAGTGATAGAGAGATTTGCATATCTGGGAATACTGGAGGAAGACAATTCAAGGAAGACAGTAATAATAAGAAAAGTACTAAAAAATGGGAGACACAACTCAAAAAACAAATCAAAGAAACCAAGCAGCATGAAATAGTTTTTTACTCCCTTTCTGAGATGCCAAAATTTGCACTGAAATAAAATCTCTTTCAGGGAAGAAAAAAAAAAAAAAGAAGAAATATTTTTATACATGCACAGGTTAGTGAATTTAACTCAGATCCATATCATGACCAGCCCTCCCACTTCTAAAACTGAATATTGGGACGGGATGATGCTGCAGGCAGATTTTATCTATGAGGGTAAAAAAAACTTCATTCTATTAGGAAAGTGTGGATTTCAATCTGCAAATTCCCAGGTGAAGGATTAAAATGTGTTTTAGCCTAAATAGAAACAAGGTTTATTCTATAACATGGGTAAAATTGGGTGGTCTCTGCACAGCTCCTGGCATAGCAAACACCCAACAAAATAATTTTTCTTTTTTCTGTATATGCAATATGTTTGCTTCTAAGAGCATCTCCAACTTCAGGCAGGCTGTGCTGTAAAAACACACACAAATCTTATGCTGTGAAGCTGCCTTTCTAAACAGACAAGGTGGATGAAAACATGAGGCAAGGAAAGAAAAACACAGAGCAGTGAACTGACTGGCTCAAAACCACACAGAAGAAATCATCATCAGAAATTGCAATGACTCCCCCCTGCACTCTGTCTCTCCTCATTTGCTAATAATGTCTATGACATCATATAAAACCAAGGGTGTAGCCCTCACTCAAGGAGCTGGCAATAAAAGCAGGCAAGCAGATAAAAACACACTGTGTGACAGAAAATACATCAGCCAGAAAACACTCTGCTGAAACACTAAAAGGAACATTCCTTTGTCAAAAGGCAGTGCAGCCCAAAGAAGGGTTAGCAGATGAGGAGCATAACTGTGGCAATACCTAGAGGGTTCCTATAGCAAATTCCAAAAGCAGAAGACTTGCAGGGAGATAGGACAGAAGGGAGAGAGATCTGTGCGAAACAGATGTCCTGGAAAAGTAGCGTCTGCCTTAAATCTCACACAAGACAATATTTTTGTGTAGACCAAAAAATATTTGGTTTAGATACACAGCCAGGAAATTGAATAACAGCATGGTGCAAAATTAAACAATGGCTTTGGATATATCAAAATTCATTCAACTGGCCCTTTTTATAACTTAAGAACAAAGAATTAACTGGTCTCTGACTTTCAGAGGTAGTGGAGAGCAAAGTGCTGTATTTCTTTGTGAAATGCAGGCTTTAAAAGTCACATCAGCTAAAACCACACGTATGGTATTTAAACTAACTTTACTACCTGTGAGCAAAGAAAACTTTTTATCTTTTTTCCTAATGTTCTGGTTTGTCTATTTAACATAATACAAAGACCTTTGGTTCATATCACAACTAAAAGCAGCTCCACAAGGAAACAAGTTTTGAACACTCATTTTCAGATGTCTTTAAACATCTGCTCAAGAGACTTAGTTACAGGTATCTTAAATCACTGCCTGTGACCACTTCAAAGTGATAAAACATTTTAAAGGAAAGATGCTAATATTTTGGGTACCTCACTGAAAGAGGAAAGCTATCCTCCTCAGACAATATTAAAAATGGAGCCTACAATAAAATCCTATACTACTTGATAAAACTGTACTAACAAACAATAACTTTTCAGAAATCATAATGAAATGTATACACTTTAGGCTTGGAGTAACAGAAGGAGGATAAGTACAGCAGTACAAAAATATCTCTAAGAAAAAAAAGAATTGTGCTTGAAAGGAAAGCATGACCAGCTGGTAATTCAGCAGCTGGCAAAAGCAAAGGAGCAGAGAGAATCAGATGTAGTGGTAAGTCACCTCTAAGGGTGCCCATAGCAGACAGACTGATGGGGTCATGTGAAAGTCAAATGAGATTTAGGGACATATCAAGAGTTACTTCCAATGTGCTAAGGAAGTATTGGTGACATCATGCATGGCCTAAATCGAGGTGAACTAGCCCAGGGAAACCCATCTAGACAAGTGTAGTCCAGGCAGACTCAGGCTGGAAAGGGTGAAGAGAAGTGCTGGCGGGACACCGAAGGTCCTGTCACACAAGGATGCTGTTTGTGACTTCAAAGAGAGATGTGATGGATTTAAGATGAAGAAAAGCTACTCAGCTCAAGGGCAGGACTTGTGTAAATTGGGAAGGAGAGTAAACTGGCCACAAACACAAGGAGCAGGCTCCTGGATGCCGGAGTAATGTTCAAGTAAGAACAAAACCTGAAAAATCTGATTAAGAAACCCTCTCCTTGGAGTACATGTTATACATTCCTGCATCTAGACTTTGAAGCATCTTGCATGTGTCCTGCATCTCTAAATGACAATCCAGGGCCAGATATTACAGGAAACTTTCAAATTTATCAGAACAAACATCAGACAAAATACAGCAACCCTGAGGAAGCCAAGAAAACACATGAGATTAAATACAATACTTAATTATTTTCTAAACATAGAGCAAAAGTCACAGAATAGAAAAAAGGACTTCAACTTCCATTGTAATACACAATAAACCAGATTCCCTGTCTTGCACTCCTTTCTCAATTGATCCAACAGATTAATAGCTGTTTTCTCAAAGAAATTCAAGCTCAGCAGTTACCAACTCTATTTTGCTGGACTCTTGACAACTGTCTTAACTGCACTCCTTTTTTTTTTGACTGAGACTTTCCTGAACAAAACACTGTGAGCTTTAAGAATAGAGACGTAGTTTTTACCAGATTCATTATTTGGACCTTTATGGTTCACTGTCTGATGACTAGAGGAGCAATGAGCACACCTATATTCTGACACAGACAATGAATCCCGGTGATTCGAAATGCAGACCAATCCCACCAAGTGAAAAAAATCAAATCTACAATCCTTAAGAAAACATCCAAGTCATCTTAGATTCTACAGCCATCAGCTCTGCTGATCTTTTGGTCTCCTCCCCTATGGTACTGAGAATGAGGAAGCTTCAATACACTTAGGTTCTCTAAACTTATCAAACACTGCAACCATGAAACACACACTTCTTATCAACAGGAGAAACACAACCACCTCAAAAATGCTTCTGTATGCTGTAGCATGGCCAGGTCTCTAGAGTATTTTTTCATTAAAATATCAGGCAGGTGTTTTTTTGCTGGGAAGGAGACAAAAAGAAGGCAAGACTGAAAAGAAAACTTGGTAAGTAAAAGGAAGGAAAATTCAAGCAGACAACAGTAATGCAAGAGACAGGAAGAAATCACAGAAATGTCTACTCCAACAGGGGTGGCTCTGGTGCTGTTACTACAAGTTAGGATTCATCAGGGCTAAATCTTCTGCAGAGGTTTGATACATTTATCATATACATACACAAATAATTTTTCATAACATCATTTGGAATGGGTGGCACTGATGTGACTAACTTCTAAAAACAGTTTCCAAATGATCAGTCTGAAATGTTGGCAGTCTCACCACCCACTCTTGCAAGCGATCAGACAAAGGTTAGTAAGCACAATATTTTACTCATTAGAGGAGAAACTATGCAACATAAACAATCCTGAGGGTTGATTTTACTCTCTAGTATATGCTATTGATCCAATTCCTCTCTAAAAACAAAAGGTCTGCTTCATTTTTGTCAGATTAAGGATTACTACATTCTCACACACAGAAAAGGAGTAAAAAACCTTATGAAATGTATTTAAAACAGCACACACAGAGCAAACACCACTTGGATGGCATGGTTAAAATAAAGCATACATGTATTTACAATATTGCATAAGTAATTTAACACAAGCTTCCATTCCAAAACCAATCACATCAAAATAAAATAAAAAAATATTAAACTCACATATGTTTTAATACCTATAAATCCTTAACTTCTATCCAACATTTTCTTTATAAAAGCCTGTTTAAAATATTAAACTTTTGATTCACTCTAGCTTAAACAGAATCTAAAATGATTTTTTTAAGTATTACTGATCACTTAGTCTTTGTCTTAAGTTTCTAGATTTTCCATTTTCAAATTTCCTCTTCTTAAACGTTGGTACCCCTTCTGTCAGGTCTCCAAGGGAGGTGACTGTCTTCTCCTTAAATATCACTGTTTCCTCTTCTGGATCCTCTAGCACCGGGGGTGCTACATTGTCACTCTCTGTACTTGGAAGCTCCAGGTCCACTTTTTCACTGGGACAAGACAGGAAAATGTAAAAAGGTTAATGTACATGGAGAAAACAACATGGTGTATTGCAGACAGCAACAGCTATTTTTATTTGACAGAACAGCTTTGAGCTAGATGCAGTCTTCTAGTCATCATCATGACAGGCATCAAGAAAAAAACCCATGTTCTTTGTTTCTTCTGTGTGGGCTGCCACAAAAAGTAACAAACTAACACCTCATTCTGTACAGAGCTTATAGCACGGCCCAAGCACTAATCATGTCAACAGTCCTGCAAGAGATAACAGGGCTGTATGTCTGTAAATTTAAGAATATTGAAAGACAGTAGACAGTGAGTAATAGCAGTGGTTCACTGTCAAAACACCATTGAGTTGTTTTCCTCAAGCATCCATCCTGAAGGGACTGCATGACAGACGAGAGAGGCCCAGCTTACCAAATCAGACGGTGACCCTAAGATGGAAGAGGTGGCTTTGGAGGGCAGGATCACAGCCAATACTGATCCAAACAAACCAAAGACATCAATTAAAAATGACCTATCAGTTTTAAGGGGTCAGCAGCAAAACACTGTGTTCCACAGGGATAACCTGTGGCACAAACATACGCAGAAGAAGAAGCGAAGAGTTGGCACAAAGTTACCTAAATCACAGCTATCACACCAGCACAACACTGCTGCAGAAATATTGGCCAATCCATACAAGAATACTTTTGCTACTACCAAGTGTTGGTCTGATGCCAGCTCGTGTACTATGCCCAGTATGGGGTCCCATGCTTCTAGGAAGACATAGATCTGCTCAAGCACCCAAAGAGGAGCCACAAGAACGATGGCAAGTCAAGAAAATGCGATTGTCACAGTATCCCAAAAATGTAAACCTCCTGGAAGTGGTTGGCATCGCACCTAGACTGAATTTAAAGAAAATAATGAATAACTGCATTTGTCTCGTTGACACATGTGCTCATCTCAAGCCTGTTAAAGTTACAGACTGATCTATAAGGTTCAGTAGCTGAAAGTACTTTTTACTACACAGTGCTTTCCAGAAACCCCAAAGAATTTTTCAGCTCAGGAGTCAAGGAGCAGTTTAGCTGGTCCAATACAGGAGGTGTTACATGAGCACGATCATCTCCAAGAAGTGCATAAGTGCTTAATTTAGTATGAACACTGTTGGAGGTCTACCTGCTCAATAATTTAGAACTAAAATGCTGGAGAATGGAGCAAGCATAAGGAAGAAGACTCTTTTCATTCTCCAAAACCTATTTTTGCCAGACTCCTTGCGGGACCCACAAGAAGAAGCTGACAATAAAAGAGCATACTTCACAAGGGGGAAAAAAAAAAAAAAAAAATCCACCTCAGGCATTATGCAGAAAAACAAAACAACCCTTCTGATCAGATGCACTTCATGAAACCATCTGCAGTTCATTGGTCTGACATGGGAGAGAGACAGAGAAATCATAGGAGCTCCTGGGGCAGCTGAACCAGATTGTTGAAGGAGATGATGTTAAGGAACGTAAGTTTAGAGTAACAACATTTAAATATTTGATACTCAGCTTCTGAAAAAACAGTGCATGACTATGATTCTTAAATCAATTTACTTTGTACTCATGGTGAACTTCTGCACAAAAACCAAAACACCACCTGTATCTGTAATGGAGAGCTATTACTTAAAATAATCACAGTGAAAAGAACTGTATTTGGGCAACATTTCCAACCACAGCTGTGCTAATTCTGCCAGAATTCAGAAGAAAAAGCTTCAGTTCTTGAAAACAATATTATGAAAATAATGATGATAAAAAGATACTCACCCTGCTGCTTCTTCTTCTTCTTGTTCTTCCCCTACTTCCTTAAGTGCTTTCCATTTTCCATAAGGGTTGGTCTTGTTAGATCCATCACTAGAGGTTTCTTGGGAAGCTGATGTACTCTCCTCTTTATCCACGGTTTCTTCTGACTTAACTTCTCGCCATTTCCCATAAGGGCTTAACTTTTTAGCTTTAGGAGATTTTTTCCCTTCCTCTGATTCTTCACCATTATCTCCTTTCCTCTAAAGAGGAAAAAACCCATCTTAAGCAAAAATGCCTAAATAAAAACATAATGTAGCTTTATTTTACATATTTTAATTCGGTACTATTATTATCTACTTATTATCTACTATTCATACTTTTCAACCAAGCATAACATGAAACATAAACTCATATTGTGATATAATCTAGAAATTTTTCTTCTTGAGCTTTATAGATAAGAAATATCTTGAATGTCACAAGAAGTTAAAGTTGGAAAATCCCATCTACCAAGGCTGAAGTTAACAACCCTACAAAACGACCTGAAAACAAAGCTTAGCATATCTTAAAATAAAGAGGAAAAAATTTGCATGCAACTTTCTCTATGTGCAGATGCACACACTTTATTGCTAATACCTGGTAGCATTTTATAATGATACACACTGATACAAAGATATGTATTTTACAATTAACAGCTGTCTAGGAATACATTTTATATTTAAACTGTCTCTGTCCATTCTGAATTACCAGCTTCAGGGAAACCATCTAACCCAACCAGAAACATTATCACAATCTTTATCTTAAACTTTAAATTTATGTTTTAAATATGTAATTGATACAGATTTTGTAGTATGAGCTATGTTTTTTCTCAATTTAATAAGGAATCTGCAACCATGCCATTTTCAACCCAAAGCACTCCCTGAAGGTCTATTGGCAGGCACATTTACCAATGAAAGGCTGAAGTCATCCTAACACTGAAATACAAACCATTTTGTGGATTATTTCAGACAGATAACAGTGACCTTAATCAGAGAACATCACATTTCTTGTAGAATTCAAGGTACTTCTGGTGAGTTGAAGGAAAGATCATGCTTTCTATTCTGGAACAGTGCCACTAATGAGCCAAATAATTGAATAAAGATTCATTTTATTAAGAAGTGCAAAATTTTACTTTCAGTCACACGTTTTAATCTTGTTTCAGTGAGTACAGCCCACCACAAAACATAAAAGATATAGTTATAATTTTCTAGTATAAGATCATGTATGCAAAATAAATAAAAAAACTTACCTTAAAGTTTGTTTCTGAACTCTCTGCTTCATTCTCACTATCTTCTGAGTCTGATTCAGATGCTGTTTCTGCAGGCTTGTCACGTTGACCCTTCTCATTTGAAGATGAAACAAAACCATCCGGTTTCTCCCATGTGGATACTGTCCAAGACATTTGAACAACCACATTATTTATGCTTCTCATTTTGATCTGTTATTGCTTCGACAACATAACCTTTCAGAAGCAGTGCTGCCTTATGCAAAAACACAGCAAATAATTTAGCAAAAGGCTTTTGCCTTTGTTTGGTATGTTTGTTTTAATAACCATAATCAGAAAGATAACATTTCTTCCCAGCAGAGACACAGTCATGACAGCTGAGTTCACTGTTGATAAAGCTTGTTTTAATTAGCTCTTACAAAAAACATCACACATGGTGAACCATGACCCACAAGACTGTGGTCCCTCTCACCCTTACACAGGACAGACAAATAAATTAATTGCCCTCTAGGTGTGCCTATTTGATTTGAGCTGTTCATTGATTACAAAGACAGGATAAAGAATGATAACTGTAAGCCTCAGGTCTCCAGGCAGCTAAACCCCTTTCAAGTGCTATTTTGCATGGTAACATTAGGTCTCTAGTTAAAAGAGCTCTCAAGCAAACAAGGAAATACAAACATCAATCTGAAAAGACATGGAAGTATGTACAGGATATGTACATACACATATATCCTCATTTTCAATTTAAAAGTAGTATTCCAGTAAATATACTGAGAAGAAATATTTAAATAAAAGTTGACTCAGTGGTCTTAAAACTGGTTTTAGTAAGAATAAGGCAAAAGTACACCAACTTCCAGTCTAGAATTTTATATAAGCTTTCAGATGTAAAAAACCCTACTCTTTTTCCTAACTGCAAACAACACAACATGTAAGTGCCTAGATGTATCTTGAAGAGGTAAAGGAGTAAGAAACTGGAAACAAATGACTGCATGAACAGCGCAGTCTCTTAAGGGTACTGCTGTCACCCGGCTTCAGATTGGTAACTGAGCAAGTTCACTTTCCTGGGTATAGAGTGGAGTAGGTGCAGCCTCCCAAAGCACAACTTGTAGCACCAAGCCTGGAGCCATCAGTCCCCTAAGTTATGTGTCTGACATGAGACACTTTTAACTATTTATATCAGTTAAAAATTTGTCTTGTCTTCAGAGGATGGGATTACTGTTAACAGAATAGAGAAGTAATTTTAAAGCACTCCCAAGACATTTACTTACAGCTATATAAAAATGAGGGATCAATTTGAAATCTCAAAAGCCAAAATTCTGTCAAATGTGATGATTAGAAACATATTCTTCCCAAGTGTCATATGTCCATGAAGTACTTAAAAGAACAGCAAACATAGGCATAAAATGTATCTGAACTTGGAAGGCAACGTTTAAAAATAACCAACATCTCCTTTCCCTTTCAAAAGAAATTGCAAATCATTTGGGCAGGAGAGTGGCCTGTTGAAAACCTGAAAGGTTTTGGATTGGTTTTTTTGGTTTTTTTCCTATTCTTGGCATCATTAGCAATGCCACTTCATACCCAACTGCAGAAGGAAAACTCATAGCCAGCATAAAAATCACTTCCTCTCCAGAGAGGCATCACTGACCTTAAAATGATTCAAACAGATTTAGAAAGCAGATGCTATTCTGAGCGAGTTACCACGAAGTTCCCCATGTCGGGGAAAAAAGAGGAAAAGGAGGTAAGATTCTGGATTTTCTTATCAATGCTATGTCAGCAAGAGAAAAAGTTTAGGAGATCCTTATTCAGTCCTATATGCCTGTCAACACAAAATCCTGCCCCCTTCTAGTTTCCAAATTGTAATTTCAATATATACATAGTAAAGAAGAATGCCTAGTTTAGAATTACAAGTTGAATGTCCAAGCACTGATTGACAATGCAGCTATAAAGGCAGTGCTGACTTAAGCAACTGTTTTATTTCAACTAAGACAGCAGCTTAAAAAATACAAAACTTAGTAAAAAATGCAGTTAATGGCAAAACAAAAAAGCTTTTCTGAAAACCCTCTCTCCTGAAACAGAGCTTAACTGGAAAGAAAGCTCTCCTTACCTCCGGTTTGTGTGTTATAGTAATAGGTATGACCATCTTCAGTGACACCTTCTACCCACTCTGCTCCCTAGGAAAAAGATACAGGAGCTCATGAAAAAAAGTCTTCAGGATCAGCCAAAGCATCCCTTACAAGTCTATTCAATCCTTAAGTACTTTTTGTCTGTGATCATCTTACTGGTTTAAAGTTTGAACCTCTAACATTGTTAGAAAGTATTCCCTTAACTCCAATGAGATGGAATTCCATAACTTAAAATATGGCAAATGCAATACACAATTATTTTTCAAACAGTGGATAATTAGTATGAGGCTGTATAATAAATGCTGACATACAGTTTAAACTATTATACAGGCTATTATTTTACATGTTTGGTTTTTTCCAAAGTATTCACCCCTGAGGCTGTAATTTCCTATTTGTGTCATTGTCTTTAGTGGAGACTGCTGAAAAAATTCTCCAGGAGACTCAGGTCTTTGTGAGGGCTACAGAAAAATTCTATGACAAATTAAATGTTCACAAACAAATAAAAATTTATCCCAAAATAGAACATTACAACAAATAATTACGGAATCAAACTTTGCATGCCAACAATTTTACTTCTTTACTAAAGAACCAATTTCAACAATGCACTCTTTTTCCCTACTGATTAATAAATAAACATGAAATGTGGCAGAACTTGCTGGTATATCTTTGTGGAAATGTAATTTTTTTTTTACCAGAATCAGCTACACATATATAATCAGTCATCACCCATTTTCCTTAAGAAAATGGTTTTCATCACCTCTTACACACACAACTACTTCCCTGCTCCTTAAGTACCAATACTGCCAGCTCCGTGTTGGGCAACTTCACCATACATTATTTTGGCACTAATAAATGTGTGTGAGTACACAGAGATATACAGACAGGCTTTTGCACACCCATACATTTGCTTAACACTCTTATTAAAACTTTGCTGTGTTTTTAAAATAAAAATCAGAAGTTAAAGTTCTTGCACCCACTCTGTAAACACGAAAAAATTGTACTGGTAAGTTCAGAGCAGGCAAAGGCAAGAAAGCCTTCAGAACCAAGTTTCCTCAAGGTTTTGCCCTCAGAAGTTTCAGTGTGCTGGTTTTGACAAAAGAAGCAAAAGGGAAGTTTATTTTAAGTATAAAGAGGATTAAAAAAGCCCAGTCTTAAGTATAACCTTTTTTTTTTAAGAACTAGATTCTGAGCATTGTAGACATGTTGGTTAGAGGTTTTCAGTCAGTATCTGACACTAGGCACACTGAGTGTCCCATGACATAAATCCTAACAAGCACGCTGTCAGTCTAACTGGTCATAGGTAGTCTTCAACATGCTCCTTTATTACTATGTTCTCCCCACCTCTTACTCAGTCTGAACAACAACCTAACGTGCTGTAAAACCAGGAGGGCTCCTGAATCTCAATCGTGCGACATATTGCAACCACGCCCTTTAATTTCTGGGCAGTGAGTCCTTGGTAGAGATCTGGAATGTTCCCAATATCCTTAGCTCAGACTAAATAAGGGAGCAAACAAATGCTTGTTTTTAGCCATAGCGAAAATAACTCAAGACAGGACGAAGTCACTGAGCAGGGTGAGGGAGGAAAGACAGAATACAGCTGTGTGCTGTTAGAAATACTGGGGGCTGAAGGTGTGTGCTTCTGATATGGCTAGGATGAGCTAACTTCAAATTGTTGCCAAGAAGGGAGTGCCTTCTCCCCCCAATCTGCTCTCCCCACATTGGCATTTTTTCCGATTATTCAGAATGCTGATAGCAAGGAAATAAGTCTCCAAAGCACTAACCTAAACTCTGATGCCTTCACTGCCTGAACTAGTGCACTATCAGGGTATATATGTCCCCAGGACGAAACAAGATTAGTTTCAGGACCACCTCTTTCAGTGGAAGGCTACAATAAGACTGGCTTTAAATATTGCAATGCTATGCCTCGACTGAAAAGATAAAGTTGAAGTGCTGATTAACAACTTGTGCAAACCCACAGGACAAGGGAATCAGAAAGCCAGAGTAGCACGTCTTGTGATGATACAGAGCTACAGAATGTCAAACACTCTGAAAACATCAGGTTTTTTTTGAACTCTAGTGTAAAATCCAACACTGGCAAACCAAACAAAACTGACATCAAATCATAGTGTACCTATAACACCCATCTTGAAAACAGGGAAATGTAACATCACTTCACAGGAGTGTTGGAAAAATCCTGTTTTTAATACTGCAAAGCACAAAAATCCTGGAGTGGTAAGTATCACAGGAAAACCCACTACTAATAATAAGAAATCTCTCTGGCTTTGGACTATTCTGCAAGCTTTTCTGTGCCTCAAATAAGAAAAATTAAGTAACATACTAAATTACTAATTATACTGAATAATTGCTTGCATATAGGTTCCATGATCATAAGAAACCCAGGAAAACCACAATCTATTATGTAACTGTATCATAAAGCAAACAAAAAATGAGCATTCTTTTTTTTTAACTACCTGACAATGCAATCTCAGTGTTGCCTCAGATAAAGGAGGCTTAACTTTTTCAACTGTGTAATATTTAGTTTTTATAACTGCATTTCATTCAAAAAAGGTTTAGCAGAATTTATTCAGAATTTCCTCAAAGCTTTCAATTTTATGGGCTGAAGCATAAAAGAAGTATATTCTGCAGGAACCCAACCACCATTAATTACTTCTCTTCCCTTGACAGACAAATTAGCCAAATAGTATTTCTATAGTAAAACTGCAGTTTATCATAAAATATTCTACATATTCAAATTATGTTTTCCTAAGTTTACAAAGGGCAAAAAAATTTATTTTCCACAATCAGAAGACTTGCAAATTGCTTAGGTTATTTAAGTGTTTACAAGGACAAAGAAAAATATGAATAATTTGATTACCGTTTGTGGGTTTTGAGAGTTGCCTTGGAATCCTTTAGGTTTCTCCCACTGTGATTCTTAAAAAACAAAAGCATATTTCACCCGTATTTCATTCAATTCAGTTTATATTTAATAATCTTTAGTAAAAACAGATCTAAAAGACATGACACTGATGTATGCACACATATAAACAAATTATATATATATATACACACACACATATATACACCTCTCTGGAATGTGAATAATCCTTGACCAAACTACGGTATAAACAGTAAACCAAAGCATCAAAATTGCAGCTGGCTTTACCAGCACTAACAACTCTCCAGACTCTATTACTATGCCTGATGCAGAGATACAGGATTTTTGGTTTTTAAAAAAAAAAAAAAGAAAAGATGAAAGGCTACAGTAAATACTAATGTCAATCCTTAAATTTATAAGAAACAGTTTGTAACATTCTCATTAATCATAAAAGAGGGTTGCTTTTATGTTCTAAAGTAGATCACAACACACAGCTCCTCAAGAGAAGTCATATAAATCCTGAAAGACACAATCAGTTTACCCCACATTCCTGATCACAAAGCTTCTTCAGGAAGAACACAGCTATCTTTGTATACTTAACCCCTGGCAAGCTAAACACTTCCAGAAACTGTGGAATTACTGCATTCTTCCATTATTAATAAACAGCAAAACCAGTCTGAAATTCTGGATGCCCATCTCAAATGTTAAATACCAAAACTCCATCTAACTGCTCACATTTCAATAATCAGCTTACTACGGAAAGAGCAGAGGAGTAAAGAAATGCAGATAGTCTTTTCTCACTTATATCCAGTAATTACATCTGCACTTGCTCCTCAGTAGCTTTTACCTCCAGTTTTTGTGTTGTAGTAGTATGTATAGCCTTCGGGAGATAATCCTTGCACCCACTCCTTCGTTTCATTTTTTGCTGGCATTGAGGCATCCTGAGACGTCTTTTTTTTCTTTTCTTTTTTTTCCTTCTTCTCTTTCTTTTCTTTCTTTCCTTTAGTTTCCACTGTGTTGCTCTGTGTTCTACTCTGTGTTGAACTGGAACCTACATCATCTTAAAGAAAATAATACCCTTTAAAAAAGAGTACTATTCTGAACTTAAATATTAGTCACTCTTGCACAACAGAAAATAGGAAATTTTGTTCTTACGAGTATTTTCATTAATGAGTGAAAATCATTAGTATTGTACTCATAGCAGGTGCACTTAAAAGACTATATTAAAAGAATCTTGCATTGTAGCACTACTATAGCATCGTAACAAAGTCCAAATTTAAAATGATGAGTAACGAGAAAAATCAAAAGGACCAATGAGGTCTAACTAAACAACAAAGGAGAAACTGAAAGAGTTATGAAAAAGACAGCTTCTCCAGGAGCCTGAAACTACAAACTTGTTTTTAAAGGATAGTATGTCTTCAATGTACAGAACAAAGGTACTTGCTGAGCTGCAAGCTGACTAGGAGATTCTCATCTTCACTGTTTGACACCAGTGGGAATCCAGCCTCCCCTATTCATAGGAACTTTTGCCTCCGACTGGCAAAAGTGAAACATAAAATTAATCAAAGGAAGCTGCACCGCTGATTCAAAGCACCAATTACAGCCTAATTTTCTGTTAATGCATTGTTTAATTTTTCTGCTCCAAATTTGATTGCTCCATGGATCAGAGGATGTCATAGCTATAAATATTCTGTACTGCAATTTCTACTACTGGCAATTTGCAGACTCCATTTTTTTTTTTTTTTTTTAACGAGCAACAGTCCTGGAGACCTCCTCTCTCATTCCTAAACTTAATTTAAGACAAAACTTTCCTATTCAATATTCTTTCAATTCTGTCTTTAATCTTCTGGCAGCTACATGAACTACCTGGCTTAATTCCAAGCCTTTTCATATCCTCTTGATATGCTTTCATTGCAGCCTCCTCCATTGCTGCAAATTCTTTTGACATGTTTTCTTCTTCTTTTGCCTTTTCCAAGCTTTTCTTTTTAATCTAAAACAAAACAAAAACACCCCAAGAGAATAAATTAAACCAAGCTGATAATGAAAGAGAGTAAAAATAAGCATTTTTGCAATTAAGATATTTGAGTTACCTCACTAATTCTTTTTGCCACATTTTCTTTATGATTCTTTCCTCTTTCATGAAACTCAATGCTCTTCAAAGCAAGAAAAAAACCAAGAAAAAAATATGTATTATGCAATATAAAACCAGTTAATTTTAGTTACTTAAAATTTAGTTGGACTAATTTTAGTTGAACAAGCCTAAATGTTAACCTGCTCTGAGAACACTTACAGCAAACACTACAGCTATAAAATGGCTATAGGAATACAGGAACACTGAGAAACATTCAACAGAGAAATTACGAAAAATCAGTAACACTCCAAAATGGTGTCATAAAATCTCATAGTATATTTATAAGATTTTTTTCAAATAATACTGCTCAGCACAGATGTTAGAGACAAATAACAGGGAATCTGGGTTCCCTCTTCATGCTATCCTTCCACGTATCATCATGATTTTTTTTCCTGTTCTCATGCAAACTTTTAAAAACCATATGGGTTATTTAGTGTTCCAAATACTAGCTACTGCCCTTAATTAGATTATGCTACACTTCACAAATATCTCATGAATTTTAACTAGTGTGCAGGTTCAAAAATCTGAAAAAGAGAGAGAAAAGGAGGAAAAGGCAAAGTGGGAGAGTTGGATAACTATGGACAACAGAACAGTCTGCAAGCCAAAAAGATGCCAGAAAGACTGAATCTAGTAGGAGCGGGAAGGAGTTCAGAAGCTCCCGACAGGTACAACAGCGGAAGTCTTCATGTGGTTCTCACATAAAAAACATCTGTGCTCATTTAGATGTTCAGATGTTAGATGCCTAAGCCTGACCTGGCAACCCTAGAATTTCTGTGCACAAACTGATGTGCAGAGGATGCACATCCCAGGATGACTCATTTTGTTTAGAAATAGACTTTGTAAGTTACTCAAATCCCTCCCTTGACACGTATTTCTCTTCACTTACTCTGAGAAGATACCTGCAGTTCATGTGAGCTAATTAGGTATCTTACTGTAAGCCAGAGGAAGGTCAGCTCAAGGAGTATCCCTGGCATCCAGTCAGGAATGCAAAACTTACTGCTAAGGAAGACACCAATGTGTCTAGTAGCCTGCAAAAGGCATCTGCCAGTCAGAAATATGTTTCTGTAACCCATTAATGTTTCTGTGGGCTGTGTGAAATGAAAGAAACCTGCTTTAAGAGCTCAGAGCCCTGTACCGTGTCTACCACATACAAACAGTACAGATGCCAGGTTTTGCTTTCTCCTTGCCCATGAAAGCGAAGGACAGGTGCAGACAAAGTTTCAAGACAGACCAAATGTTAAGCTACAGAACTCAAAGCATAAGCAGGGTCAGATATTTAGTCCGTATCTGTACTGCCAAGTAGAACAGCACACACCATCTTGTACGTGGGTATCTGGCTCTGATGTAATATATTTTAAGCATCACAGGTATTACAAAGGCATTTTTATAAAACAAATTTCATGCATCAACAGACTAGTATCAAAAAGTGATGTTAAAAGCCTGTAATTAAAATTCCTAATATTTCAAATAATGGACATAGTATGGTAGACCATCGTACAGGTCTGTTGTCTGCTATCCAGCACTTGCAGTAATCGCAGAATTTTTTAGGCTGAGATTTCCAGTAATCGGCCCTGGGGAAAGAAAAAAAAAGATGTATAATCTGAAACAATAACCAAAGCCACAGGTTTTCGTATATATTTCTATATATCTTCAGAAACTAAATTTAGTCTTCTTTGGGTGATAAAATACTAAGAGTTTGGTTTTCTTTTCTTTTTTTTTTTTTTTTGAAAACCAAGTCTGGGGATTCAGTAAGAGTACTTGTATTAACAACTGTGTCTCATAAGGGACAGTTCAGTATTGGGATTTTGACCATCTGACCTCCAAAAACTGCAGAATTTTTACAACTGAGGCAGTGCTGTAAGAACCAGAAATATGAGACGAAGCAAGCCAGAGATAAACAAGCAGCTCTAGACACCCCATTTAAACACGGAATGGTCAGAAAAGTGCAACTTGCACTGGTTTTCATAAAAATGCTGGATACTGTACACAGTGAACTCAGCAACACAAAGGTGCAGTTCTGGACAATGCTGAGCTACTGTGGAGAGTGAATCCTAGACCAGGTTCTGACCTGTGGGGTCACAGACATGGCAGTAAATTGTTTGGATGTTTCAGTGTAAAAAAAGTAAGAATTTCTGAACCATGTAATTAGATAAGTGAGGAAACTTGGGGAAAACTCTTTAGAGCTCAAGAGTTAGTATATCAAAGCATTTAATAATAAAACCAACAACCTCCGATGGCTGTTTCTTCACCAAAAACCACTTTCTAATGCCAGATGAGACTTGTGTAGAAGCAATTATATTTCTTATTGGCTTGCAGCAACAGACATAATGCTTTGGTTCAACAGAACACATCTGAGCAACAGACTTCTATGTTTTTAAGTTAAAATGAGAAAGAATGAGAGACAAAATAAAAAAAAAAAATCAAAATTACACTGAGAACACCAGAAAAATTGAAACTTGGCCTTTTGTCTGAAGACAACTGTACAAAGTTCAAGGAAAATACTTCCTGCCATTCTTATTCAGTAAAACCAAAACTTCTTCCATGCACAACAATAGCACCCTCAATCCTTATGATACGTGTGAGCAGATCTTTAATTACAGAAACAGACCTGATCAATTCAACTCCTACAATTTAAGCAGGTATCAAAATACACTCTGCCACCAGTGCTTCACACAAAAATACAATTACCAATGATTATTTGAACGTCTAAGTACAAAGGATGTACTCTGCAAAAATGTATCAACCTATAAGCAATAGCGTATTAGCAATGCACAGCTTTTCAAGGAATTTCCTGGAAATCTAGAAGAAAGCAGCTGGGCTTTCCCCAATTTAAACAGAAATCCACTCATCCCTAAATGGTGTACTTTAAAACTGTGTGATTATTTAATCAGATATTTAATTTAAAGGGGTTTTTTGAGACTTATACCTGAACATACTGGGGCAAAGCCCAAGAAATCTAATGCTCTGGCTGGAAAACCAGCTGAGTGGGAGGGGAGAAATTCAAAGCTCAGAAGTACCTCAAGATCTTTTCTCCTACTTGAGCTATAAATTGTCTCTAAATCCTTTGACATCATCTACAATAAATTTACACCTAAATGCAGGGTTAAACTTCCTATGGCAATGGACCAATTTTGACAGAAAACATAAACTGGAAAAGAAAACCTCACTGCATGTTTTGGATGTACAAGAACCTCTGCCTTCTTCCAAGTTTAACCTAACATAGGAGGCTCTTTCTCTTCAACAGAATCAAATGTAAGTGCTAAAATTAAGACTGTACAGCTGCACCCACCGTAAGTCAAGACCTGAGAATTTGACGAGCCGTATTTTCACAGCTCTATTTTACATTGATTTCTTTCCTAAATTCTGCTGGCCATCACATCTGTTGCAAACCACTGTAGCTATACATAGAGTAATCACTCTGGAGAACCTGAGGGAACAACTGTGGCTTCAGTACAAATCCACATCTTGATAAATAAAGTCTTTTAGCTTCATCTCCTATTGGTTTCCATTAAAAAACGCAGCTGGCTCTCTATTGTCACATATAAAATAAATGTAAATGGTGCTGTGTGCAGATATCATAAGAACCTTAAATCCTGCATTTCATGATTAATGAAATTAATTGTGTAACTTATGATCTCAATTCTGTGACTTATGAGCATGAGGAATCTTATACACTAAATAATTCTCTTAAAGATTTTGTACTTGAGTTCACACCACTGGGAAAAAAAAAAAGAGCAAACTCAGCTGAAATATCCATTGAATAACATCTGCCACTGTAACAACAGCAGAGCCTGCAAAGCTCCAGTGGTGCTGCAATGAGAGCAAACCAAAGAGGAATATTTGGAAAGGAGCAGCAACTGAAGTGAAACCCCACTTTATTGAGATGCTACAAGTGCTTCATGGGCTCCAGTCACAATCCAGATCCACGACAATTTTTTAAGTCTGTGATTGTTTTATCAGTCTGACAAATACAGGCTTAAGAGTAGATGCTCTGAAAGTGGTACAGAGGTTTTTTATTCTTGAATAATTGTGCACGAGTCATGGGAAACATAGTTATTTCATAAAGTTATTGCAGTCAAAACGGTACAGCTTTTAAGACTCCTTGTCTTCTGCCAGAAGTAAAGTTAAGGTTGATTCTTTTTTTCACCTCTACATCTGGGCCAGTCTCCTAAGGACCAGAAAGCTGGCCAGCTAGCCAGCACCAGTAGAACTCCCTTTCTTCCTTTCACTAAAACGAGGAGACAGTCTAGAGGACGTCTACCTTGTCCAGGTTTGCCAGGGTTGAGGTTCAGCACTGCACACATTTCCCCAGGTGTCGCTCCCAAAAGGGAGCTTGGTGACACAGACCCAGAGAGGTGTGCCAGTTTTACTGCCAAGCTCTAACACCTGGTAAGGGTTCTGACCAAGTCTGTTTGAAGCCAGACTTTCCAGAGCTGGAATAGGGCTACCAGGGAATAGGGCAGCACCGATATAGATGGGTACTGGGCAACTTCTGGACAAACTGCTGTAGACTCATCCAGACTTGGAAATCCCATACTAACTCGCAACTGGTTTGTGTCTCCTCAAGAACAGAGATTTTCTTTCAACCTTTACTGGTCACACCACTCAGAAGAATATACAACTTTTTAAGGGGCTAAAGGAAAAGGAAGAAAAAAGAGGAAATGAACATCAAGCAGGTTTTTCAAAACTGAGATGCCAAAGTCTTTGCTGCAAACAGTAGAGTGCAAATTGCATCAATGTTAAAACCATTTTCAGATTTCTGAAATTCATTTAAAACATCAGAGCGAACAAGAAGACAAGAAAGAACAAGTAGCAACTCCGCATTAACAGCATCTGCTCCATTTGCCATTCCAAAAGACATGAAAATGATGAAACTCAGAGAGAAGGCCCTGAAACTCAGGTATTTATACTCTGCACAATTCATTTCTTGAGCCACGAGAATCATGCAGCCTGCTGCTGCAGTGACTGGGTTACACATTCCAGTGCAGGAACCACGTGTTTGGGAGTGTGCAAAAAGGACAGGCTCTGTCAACAATGTTCAGGAAGTAACCTGCAGAGTAACTCAAGTACTGGAGTCCAGGGCCCTGAACCCTCAACCTGCAGGCTGCTTCTCCTCACAAGTTACTGTACCATTAATGTTTCAACGGGTGGTGCAAACAGCTTTCCTTATACAGGGAAGCTTAAAAACCCTTGCCAAACTTTATTCGGAGATTGGGCTGCAGGATTTTGTTCCTACCATGTACTGAAATTAAGGCAGGAGGATAAACAATTGGTTTAGGTGGTTCTGAACACAATGAAAAAGAATTTGGCTCAACAAACAAAATCTGGAAGCATTTGCTTCGAATACCTCTGTTCTAAAATATCTGACTTGAAATCTGGCAGGGATGCAGAGGGTTTGTATCAGGGATGTCCAAATTAGAAGCCCTTGGAGGTAAAAAAACAGCATAGAAGTCTTCTTTGGTTTGAGTATCTACAACCTCCAAAAACTTTGCAAGAATTTAACGTCTTACAGCTTTCCGCAAGTTTGAGCACTAAGGAGCTGCTACGTGCATCATCACCTTGAATACACGTTTGCGAGGCAAGATTCAAGTTTTTGACTACACAAGCGAATTAATTCAGGATAAATATTGTGGCTGTTCTATAACAGCCACTCAAAAGGACAGAATCCGTTACGATTTCTGAACACTACTTGGAAATACTGTGTACTTTTGAACAAAAGTAATACTTCTGTAATGGAAAGAAGTACAAAAAAACAAAAACCAAAAAAAGTCCCATGTATCTCACAACAGACACTCCTCCATATAGGAAGCTATTCCAGAACAGCTAATTCCAATTCAAATATCCCAGTACTGGTGAGACCTAAAATTGCAATGCTAAGATGGGCAGAGAAAAAGATCAAAAATGTTTTCTTGAACTGTGAAGTAGGTCCCAGTACCATGGCCCCTAATGACTCACACTCCCCAGTAATTCACAGCAACTCTATTCATTCATAGTGTGCTAACTGCACCCTAAAAACTCTTCTTAGATAAATATCCTTAACTTTTATTTATTTTTTTTTAAAAAGGTATTTAAGGTCTAAAGAAAAGAGCATCCCTGACACTGTGAGTACATGGGACATGTTTGCTTTCTAATAGGTCACACAACATATGTCTATATGTGGGCTCCTCCAGAGTAGAACTGGATAGGAGTTTCATTCACATGAAACATGGCACTTCTCTGAAGGGCTTCGCTCTTCTGGCCTTCAAGTCAGTTATATTTTTTGCAATTCCTCTGTAAATTCTAACTCACAATGCAAATGTCTGCTTCTTCTTATCATATTAGCCCCCTGTGAACCACATACAAATTACGATATCCCATGGAGAACAGTCTGCAGAAGCTGCTCAGCCTGACCTGTATTTGCATGAATCTGTTTTCCCAGACCTCTTTTCAAAATCGTAAATCACAGAATCATTTAGGTTGGAAAAGACCTTCAAGATCATTGAGTCCAACCCTTAGCCCAGCGCTGCCAAATCCACCACTAAACCATGTCCCTAAGTGACACATCTCCATGTCTTTTAAATACCTCAAGGGATGGTGACTCAACCACTTCCAATGCCACAAATACTTTTAATATACAAGAATGCACAAAGATATCAGGGAAGGCAGCCTTCTGCATGTATGGAGCTCCAATTCTCTAGGTCATCTCCTCTAACTTCAGTTGTCTAAATAGTGAGATAGAGTTGTCTCAGTTCTCCCTGTCAATAGATGGAAACTGTCATCTCCAAACCACCACTCTTTGCATCCTAAAGAGACACTTGAGAAGCACACTGAACTCCTTAGGTATGTGTTTCATCCTTATACAGGAAACCTAAAGCAAACTGCCTGAGTCAGCCTTCAAAAGTTATACATCTGAAGTCAGGGATATCTCCTGAGAGCAGAGGTCTGCTGCCGTAGATGCAGAAGAAGGATATGGGCTATGTCAGGAAGAACGTGATAAGAATTAGAAGAGAGGAAAAAACCAGCAATGTAAATTGGGTCAGGAATCTGTTCAGTTATAATTTTAGCAATAACTAAAATTAAGAACACTGTTGTACAGAGTTCCAGTCTGCAAGACAGGCTCACACAGCTCATCATCAAGTACTGCCCCACAGATAGACCTCTGAAGTAGTTTTTGACCAGGTTAAGATTTTTTTTTCAGCAGGATAAGGATCCTTTTCAAGTTAGGATATCTTGAAAAGTAACAGAAACAAGCAAATAGACACACCATTCTATATGCCATTCTCACCTAATAAAAACCACAGGGGGATATTTACACATCCCCCTCCTCCACACATGGTCAGGTATTAACACAAATTTCCTAATTAAAGACTTCAAGGAGGTAGTGATGGCCAGGTAAAAGCAACGCACACACACTTTTCTTCTCGTGTTTCGCCCAGAACCAAAGGCGGCAAAGGAGGCCGCAAGGTGGGAGGACCTGGGAGACGGAGGGAAGGAGGGAAGCCAGGACGGAAGGGGAGAGGAGCAGGAGGGAGCGCGGGGGAGTGCAAAGGAGAGAGAAGGAGGGAAGGCGGGGAAAGGGTACAGAGAGGGAGTGCAGGGTGAGGGGCCGCGGGCCCCATCCCCCGGAGCCCTCCCCGCGCTGAGGAACGCCGAGTGCCCCGCCGGCGGGACGCGAAGCTGCCCGGCGTGTCTTGGGGCGATAAGAGCAAGATAGCGGAGCGGAAACAAACAACCTGAAGAGAGCGGCAGGACGGACTGGAGCAGAGGGACCAGAGCGACAGTAAAACACCTCGCTCAGCGGGGCGGGGGTCGCCGGCCGCAGAAAGGGCACGGCCGCAGTCCCACTGCCCCCGAGCTCCCCACGGCCTGCGGGGGCCCGGCCCGGCCATCGCAGCGCACGCCGCCGGCCCTGCCCGACCCCAGCTCGCAGGGCGGGGGGCTGTGCCCGCTCCCTCCCGGCCCCCGGCACTCACATCGCCGCTCCCCCGGCAGCACCGCCGCTCCGCTCCCCTGCGCTCCCCTCCGCTCGCCGCGCCGCTGGGGTGGGATGGGGCGGTGCCGGGAGAGGGAGGGAGCGCGGCGACGGGAGCCGGGAGGGCTCAAGCCGCGCTCTCCTCCCCGCCCTTCTCCACCTCCTGCCCTCGACCGCTCCTCCTCCCTCGCCCCTGAGGAGGCGAGCGCTCAGTGGGAGCCGCCCGGAGAGGGAGAAGGAGCCGCGGCCGCTCGGTGAGTGCCGCCCGCCGCCCGAGTCCCACGCTCGGGGGTACCGGGAGGCTCACCCGCCTCCCCTGCGGTGGGGAGAGCCACCGCGGGCCGCGGGTTCGAGCCCCGCCGCCGGCAGCGCCCGGTGCCGGGCAGTCCCTGCCCCGCCGCACCCGTGGGAGACAGAAGGTGTAGGGAGAAGGGCGGTGATGGGGTGCGAAGGGGCTGGGGAGGCGGCAGGCCCCGGCCGGGCGGCGGTGCGCGCCCTGGGGCGGCGGCCAGCGGAGCTCCGTCCCGCCGGACGCCGCTGCCAACTTTCTGGGAGTTCGGCGGCGCGTGTGTCGGGAGGGCTCCTGCTGCGTGCCGGCTTCACCTCCTCCCTCTCCCCATTGCCCCAGGCGCCGCCGCCCTGCCCTCCCTCTCTCCCTGCCTCCCTCCCGGCCGCCCGCCTCTCCCGCCGTCGTGGGGCAGCCGCGGCGGGGGCCGGGGGAGAGGGGGGGGCAAGGGCCGGCGCCGTCCCAGGGCGGGGGGAGACGGGGACGACACGGTCACACTCGAGTGTCCCCGGCACACTGGCCCCGGATCGCCTCCTCCGCTGCTTCCCCCACAAATAAAACTCACCCCGGGCTGGTGCTCCACAGCACACCCTCACACCATCCCCCTCGCCCAGCCTTGTGTGACTGATCTCCCCACGGTTCTGCGAAAAAAGTCGTGTTAATTCACCGGCTGCAGCTGGCAGCCTGTTTGCTACAGTCACGCACAGGGGTGGAGGAGAAGCCTGTGGAGTGAGTCATGGCTGTAAGAGGCCCTCCGGTTGTTTATGGCAAAAACAGGGGGGTGGCTCATTCAAGATGTGGGAAATACGGGGAGTAAGAGTTGCCTCGATCCATCCTACAAGGACAAGGCAGTGGTATCTGTAGCTAGCACTCCCCGCCCCAGCTTGCTGTCGAGCTGCCTGAGAAAGGAGCTGGGGAGGTTGCCTTTTCCTCTCACAAGGAGGGCTTGTGGTCAGACTGTCATAGCTAGCTGCAGGAGTTTTGCATTTGTCAGCATTTCCATTAGAAGTGTACTTTATATGTAGTTTGCAACATGGCTATAAATATATGCCCTGAGTTGAAATTTGGTTGATGGTCCCTTCTCCATCTAAGCAACTTTCAAAATTATTCTGCAACTTTCAAAATTATTCTGCAACTTTCAAAATTATTCTGCAACTTTCAAAATTATTCTGCTTGGATGCTAAGTGGAAATCCATGGAAAATACTGGCATTTTATGTTTCTTTCAACTTTAAAGCTTAGCTGCGTACACACATGGACACATTTACAACTGTTAGTCCAAAAAAATTTCTTCCCCCCCCCCCCAAGTTTGTTAAATTGGGGAAGAGTTGAAAAGCTTGGCCTCTGTGGGCATTGGTCATTAATTAGTGCAGCAGAGACTCTGAAGACTCCTACAAGGTCCCTGCTACCTCGAGTGAGGGCACTCACCTACAGAAGGGACGTCCGCACAGCTCTTACCTCCGAGTGCTAGGACAGTTCCAATGCCTCAGCATCCCGGACAAGAAGCTGGTGTTAAAATCAAGGCAGAATATGTTAACTTCGCTCCGTGGGATTGAACTTTTTTTTTTTTTTTTGCCATGTCCGTTCAATTGCTGCGTCTGAGACAGGGAACAAGCCCAGTATTTAGGAGCTTTCGTTTTGTATACCTCTGTATACGCACGTATCTGGATCCCGTGAAACATGCCTGCCACCCAGTGGATGCCGCTGATCTCTATATATTCTATACATTTACCACCTCTCCCGTGCCCTGACCTACCCCGTCGGTAAGTTTGCGAAGCCGAGTGCTCAGGATGCCAGGCTCATCTGTCCACCGCGGGCCTGTGCCCGAGGATGGTGTCATTCGTGACAGGATGAGCCACCATCCTTCCCGGCCAGCTCGGGACCAGAGGTGCATCCCCCAAGGTGTAGCAGCTCTCTGGCTGGGCAGCAGTGAGAAGAGGTAACATGAATGAGGCAAACAATTGTATATAGAGGGAGAGGCAGCTTCATGGCTGAGACAGCTGGAGAATCAGATTTTGCAGCCCCGGCCTTGGCCGTTGATTTCCACATAAACATAACGTGTTTTGCCCGTGGTCTGTTGGGTTTTCTGGGAGCCTGGCCTGAATCCCCGGGATCTGCTTCACAGTTATGCTGAACTTAACCACTTGGAACATAAGTGAGTGTTTGCTCTCTATGCACAGAGGATGTTTTGCAGGCCTAAGCATGTTAGAAATACAAGCCTTGAGTGTCAGAATTGCTCACTCAGTGTCCATAGTTTTCTGCTTTAATCTAAGTTTCCCATAATAAAAATATGTGGATAACAGTATCCTTTATCTTACAGATTACTGTAGTGATGAGAACCTTAAAAGAACCTGAGCGAAAAGAAATAATTTCCTCTGTGATTTGAAAGTGTGTGGTGATGCTCTAGAGAACAAGGGCAGAAAGAGGAGTTTGTGTGTTAATTATAGCAAAGCTTCAGTGGGAAAAAAAATGTGACCAGGTCACTTGGAAATACGGATTGATCTAATTAGAGATTGATGCATATTAGCACTAGAAGACATTTTTAGTTACCGTAGACCACTTAGTTCTAATAATTTCTAAATTCTGCTTAGCTTACCATGTTTTTAATACTGCATTTTGTGAGTAATTTCCTAGATTTTCTTTCCTTTAGGAAAAGTGCCAAAAAGCAGATAGGCAGCCTTGGGTAGCGTATGTGTGTCACTGTCCTTCATCAGCTGGATTTGTAATGTAACGCCTGGGACTCTGCTGCTGGAGCCCCCTGTTGAGGGTAACCAGTGGTGGTAGGTCGTGGCTGTGATCTGTGTTGCTGTGCTTGCTCATATCCCTTGTGTTGTCTGGTCACCATGAGGAGCTGAGAAGAATGTGGACATGGCCTAGCAAAGACCTGCTGAAAATGCAGACAGTGCAATTTGGTTTTGGGCATTTGACCAAATGCAGGTGGACTTTTCATGGCGGCAGCAAAAGGGGAGACCTCCAATATATGGGCTCCTTCCCTCATGTCAGATTTCAGATCTGTCACTGGGAGATGGAAGGGCATTATAACCTTTCAAGTTTGCCAGATACTTCTTGCTGTTGGGAGGCAGCATTTTGCCTGGTTTTGTTCTGAAAACAGCTCAAGTGTTTTGGCTGAGTTCTTCTTATCCCAGCCTGCCTCTTTCTGCACCCCTCACTCAGAGGTAACTTCTACAGCACATGGAACAAAATTTAGCCTGAGACAGACATTCAACTTGGAAAATTTCAACCCAAACAGTCAGTCTGGCCAAGTTACAAGCAGCTGGAAGCAGCATCTTGCATTGGAAGTGTTCAGCAGCTGCCTAATAGGCGATGCTACAAGCTTCATCAATCCTGTGTATATGTTTATGTACATGAAAATATGCTGCTGAATTACAGTATTATTTTATTGGTTACCTGGTCTACTAACTGGTTTTTTGTTTTGTTGTTTTTTTTTTACTAGAGAATGGAACCTAAACATCTTTGGTTAATGCTATGAATGATTTTCCTTACTCACATTGTTGTTTTCCTGGCTGAAAAATTGAAAACTTTAAAATGGAGCGTCTGAAATAAATGACAAGCCAGGGCTTACTCGTTCTGAATCTTTTAAAATGACTTAGCAATTGTTAAAGTCCAGTTTACAGTAGAACTAAAGCAAATTGCTTCCCAGTGTTTTGAATTGTAAAAAACCCACATCTCCCAAATTTCTAAGCTATTAATCAACTGCTCTATTGTAGCAGACTCACCCTATATTGTGTCCCTGATATATCTATTAAGTCTGCAGTGAAGTGTGAGTTTAAAACAATTGTGCCATGCAGTCACTGTGGAATAAATACCACAAACATTGGCAAAGTTGCTTCATAAATCTTTCTTAGTTTAGAGAGGAGCTTAGGCGTGCCTTTCTTCTATGGGAGTGCAGCTGTTTCTTGTGAGGTTCCCTGGGGGCTGGATCTTGGTGTAAGTCTGGTTAATATCAATATATTCACAGCTTTTGTGATGATATCGCATCATTACTAGCATATTATGTGCAGGTTTGTGCACGTGTGGAACAAGTTACTAGCACACCGTACTCCAAATAATTTTTTTAAATGATCAGCATCCATCAGAAGGCATTTTTCATGCAGCCACATACAAAGAAACCAGGATTGTGGTCACATCAGCAGGATAGGAGACTGTCCTCAAACTGGTAATTTATTGAAAGAAGGCTTAAGAATTTGTGCAGAGAATCATCTCAACGGGAGTTTTCATTGCAATGCTGTGACTGAAGTGTGGTCTTTGGCTGTGTGGCAATATAAATATTGCACAGAAGTAGGAAAGTACGTGGCATTAGTAAGATCACAGGAATTCCATGTCTGGTTTTGCTGCTCACACGTGAGGAAGGATGTGAAATATTAATAAGAGCACAGTGACAAAGGTGATCCAGGGTATGGAGACCAGGTGTCACAATTGAAGATTGTACATCTGAGAGAGGAAATGTTGCCTTTATGTATCATACGCGTGTGTAAGGAAAATACGTGATATTTACTTGACCATCCAGTGTCTGAGAGATGAAGTTAGGCATGTTGTGCTTTGAAATAATAAGTAGCAACCAGGGGAGTAAAGGATTGTAGTGGATTTGCAATTGCTGGGAATGTCTAAAGTGAGAAGGGGTTTCCTTCTCAAAGATATGCTTTCACGTGCTTTGGTGGAGTATGTTTCCGGTGTGTGTAGAAGGGGGAAGGACTGTACTCCATTGACCTGCATTTTTCCTTAGATTGGAAAAAACAAGATTACTTGCAGTGCTTTCCATGTATTGTAGCACATATTGCTGCCTGGACAAGATTACAATAAAATGCCATACTTCAGAACTTGGCTGGTTTTCTCTTGGGTCAGGAGGACCATTTTTCCTTGGTGCCTAATTTGACTTCTGGGAGTGTGATTAATTATTGTGTACTTTCCTCTAGAGCATCAACATCTGGTGGCAGCTGGTGACAGGATATTGGGTCCTCACTTTACAGAGTCCCCTCCTATTCCCAGGTTGGTGTATCATCTTTCTTTGTTCGGGATACTGTCAGTTATATTCAGGGATGAAAAAATTTTCCCTGCCTTTAGATAGGCAAGGACATTGCTCACTGTTCAGAAGTCAGCTGCTCAGTGCTCTCCCCTTAACCATCTCTCTGTCCTTTGGGCATTCCTCTCCTGCAGCCACATCTGCTGCAGGGAATGTGCACATGGCCTGGCAGCAGAGCACCCCTGGCAGTCACTAAAACAACAGAGGTTATGTCGGTAAAATCGTTTTGTAACCCGAAACACGACTGACTGCCTGAATCAAGTTGAAGCGTTACCTGCAACGCTCCTTTTCAGGCAGCTTCACAATAAACCTGAAGGTTTAATTTGGCCTGGGAATTGAACTTGAGCCTAGATAGCTATGAGATGACGCTTTATAATTCCATAGTTCATTCTTTTTGATATAACAAACAGACACATTTTTTTCCTCTGGCAGCTGAACGAGGACAAATATACTCTAAAGTGTTGAACTATTTCCCTCTGTAAAAATCTTATTTTACTGCATGTACTCTAGCATATATGGTATCAAAAGTCTGATGTTCAATCTTTCACACAGTGGTTTTGGTTTGGCTTTTTCATTCACACTTTAAGATATCCTATGAATGTTTTAAGGTAATAAAACACTTTCTATATAGGATGAGTTTACTGGAAATTTTCTTGTTGAGAACAACTGAAACTTGAGGAGAGCAAGTTCTTGTAAGTCACTATCTTTAGACTTGAAAGCATGTATATATGAGTGTTTCCACTGACTTGGAAATACTCAAGCACTCCTCTCAAATATGATTTTTAAATACATTTTCCTCATCTGCCCTATTGAGATGTCATGTTTGAGAAAATAATGACAGTACAGCCTTCTAGGGTTTGGCCTATATGCCTGTTGCTATGTTCATTGGAGTTAATAATAATGCACTATTGATTTCTAGGACTTGCAGGAGCCAACTTAATAACAAAAGTACAAATCTGATCAGATGTTTTCATTTTAAAGAGCTCTAGTTAGGCTATTTAATTTCATCTCAGAAAATGGCAGAATCAGAGAATAATAAATTTGGAATTCTATTTTGCTGTTTCAGTACTTGGATAAAACTTGTGTTAATATAAAATGATAATGAATATTGCCGCATTGTGTCTGTTTTGAAAGTGCAGTCATGGGTTGTAGTTTGCCACTTTGTGACATCTTACTGTGTTTGTAATATTTAGTGAGTTTCATTCCCTTCCTGGTTGTGAGGTGAAACAATGTTTGCGACTGAGATTAAAATTGTCAGAATTGTTAAGTGTCCATCTCAGAGGCATATCAAATTTGAACATAATACTGTTAAATAGTTGAGCTATATAGCTGACTGTTTGTGTGCTTAACAGCACAAATTTATGTGTTTAGGATAATTATGCACCCAAACAACTGAATTAACAAATGCTAGAAATAGTAGTAGGACTCTGTTATCTGTCAGATTTGATTTTCCACCTCACCACAGCCAAGTGTCACTGTAATCAGAATAGTCAAGAGTTAGGTGCTTTTATGGAATGTGTTACTCTGTACCTGCTGTGCAAACTTCCCTGCCTGCAAACTTCCCACTTGGTCCCTAATCCAGCACAACTGTGGCCAGTGAAGATGTAATTTTGCCCGCTCTCCAGAATTTAACTTTCTTCTTTTATTTGTATGAGTGTACAGAAATCTTTTTTTTCTTGTTAAAACCTAGTACTAAAACCCACTTGTGTACTCTAGGTAGTGGATATCCTGGTCTCTTTTCTTCCATGAATACAATAGTGACATTAAGCAGTTACATTGTCTGGAGTTCCTGGTGATGCAGGCATCAACAAAATTTAATGAGGTGTTTCAGCTTGCTTGACCTTGTTCTATGACTTGTTTGCGTGTCATATATTCAGGTAGGAAGACAAGCACTCTCCAAGTCCTGGCAGAAGGTTGCTCACACGTTATCTGCTGCTGCAGCTTCTGTTTCAGCATCTGCTGCTGCCCATAGAGGCACTGCCACTGTGCCATTTCGAGCAGCTTGCACATTAGCCTGCGTTGGACGATTCTGGGATGTGTTTGGGCTCTTTGGGGAGGGGGCATGAGCTGGTGGTGGAGCAATAGAACTGTTGGTGGAAAAGCTGTAGGATTCTGCAACTTGCTGCAGACCTACAAAGACCTTTTTCAGGCAAGGGGGTATTGAACAGCATTCTGGTATCTGTTCTCTGTTCTTTCATTCTGTTAAGAGAGGAAGTTCAAGGAGAAATTGCAAGGTCTGTTGTTTTTAAGGTCCACTGTTGATCAAGAGAATTATGGCAGATATTTTTGTTTTAAGGGAAACTGTGGGTGGACTTTGTCACCAGTTTATTGAAGAGGTGATGAAGTTATGCCATCGTGTGTCATGGGATTTGGTATTTTTTAAGATAAATGACAAGGGAAGTGGTATTGTGGGCAAGAGGACAGCAAGACTAGTCAGAAAAGGGTGGTGACAGTATTTAGTGCCCATGTACTGCCATAGGAACACTGACTGATCCAACTTAGTCATTGTCGAATCCAACATCCAGTTATGTTGTGATAATAATGTGTTGTCTAATGAACAGTGAATTTCCAGAGCATAGTCCATAGGTCTGATGTCTGCTTGTCTTCTGCATCAGTCACCTTCCCCGCCAGCAGCTTGTCACTCATCTTCTGCTTGCATTTACTGCCCCTGACCTGCCAGTTGAACACAGGAACCCTTCTGTTTCTGCCAAAATTATTTTGCTTAACTTACCTGGTTAAAACAGTAGATTTATTTCACTCAAAATGGACTGAGGAGCTTAGGTGGCAAAGCTGAAGCAGGTTCTGGCAACTGTGCCGAGAAACTGCTGGGGGAAGGGTTAAGGAAATCAGTGGTTTGTTAGTGGAGATACTGGAAATGAGCTGTGTCCGCAGTATCTAGAACTGTAAGTCTTTCTCCAGCCTTGTGCTGGCAGACCTGTGCCAGCATTTTACTTTTATGTTTCCCTCTGGTTGAGGGGAATTATACCCGTGTAGTTTTGTGCAGAGAATAGATCCCCCAGCACCTGATTACCTCCACTGAGGTAAGAGTTCTTCTCTTACGTGTTTGGATTTCCATGTGTTCTGTGCAGCTGTCTTTCGCTGGATGCCTTTCCAAGTGAAACCTTCATCATAAGCCATCTGAAACAAACCTTGGGGTTTTTTTTTCAGGTTTTCTTAGTTGACCTAATTTTGTGGGTTAACAGAATTGGTTAAAAAAATTACTAAGATTTTTTCAAATTCAGTTTTCAAATGTTAATATTATCATATAGTAAAACTTGGCAACCATTACAGGTGCAATATTTTAATGAATGAATGAACTGGTTTCTGACCATAAATATACTACAACCATGATGGTGAGAGACAGAAATACACTTTTATATTCTTTTCAAATGACCATTTATGAAAATTTTCCAGGATGCATCTATTGATGTTAAATTGTTTTAATGTCCTTAAGATTAAGTTTACTGGTATACTTTTATCATTATTGTACTCTTATGGGAGGGGAGGGGATGATTGCGTCACTGTGTACCTCGTTTGATGTGAATTATTGCAAATGCATTACCAAAAGTCTAATGTAGCTGCTTACTTTGCCTCTGGATGTACATTTTGGAGCAGTCTAAAGCAGAGGTCAAACAGAACAGATTTTCAGGACAGCATGTTTTCAGGATGTTGTTGGCATAAAAGGTCTTCGTGTTTTTTCTGTGAGAAAACCATTGTGTTAACCTTTGTAGATGTTGTGTTTTGTCCCTCTGAAATAAAAGCTGCATCAGAAATGGGGGTTCATAGTCTCTGTTTTATTGTTGTGTGTGTGACTAGCAGCTGAAAGGTCAAGTCATACATGAGGCTGTTACTGTACAAGTACTCTCACTGTGTTTACAGTAGGTGGGGTTTTTTTTCTTCTTTTCCCAAATCTATACACATTAGTCAAAGAAAACTACTAATTTCATATTTTCCTGAAGGAAAAAAAAAGTATTTGTAGAGAGAATGCCTTTACTGTGGAGAATTACTGCAAAATACTGTGGACTTCTTCACATACTTTAAGATTCAGACTGGTTTTCAGGTCTCATGTGTTTGCCTCAACACCTGTCAAGAATATTACTTATATTTTTAATTCTTTAATCCTCTAGGTCTCATGCATTCACACTTTCCTTGTTTCAGATTGACATCAAGACGCATAGCAATGTTAAATGTAGTTAGACACTGTAGTTTGTTGGAGTTTCTGGTTTACGATGTGGTGGGTAACCATATCAAATCTCCTCTTCTTCATTTTGGAGATGAAACATGTGTGTTCAGGTACAAGTTTCCATTCTGTATATGTTATTATCAGACTGAGCAGTAGTCTTGCTAAAGGTGTTTCAATAGGCAGAAGTATTTGTGCAGGTGTGGTTTAAAGGAGGAAATGTGTAATTGTGGTTCTTTTGCATAGCACTGCGATCACATTTGCAGTATGATGGCTTTTTAGCAGAGAAACCTACCCTAAATGGGAAGTATTAGGGAAGCCACTGAATTTGGATACTGCGTTAAAGAAATTGGAGGACGGATATGAGAAGGTGGCATTAATGAATGCTGTCACTGGTACTTTGTTGTTTGTGTGCTCCCTCTTACCTAGTTATATTTTTAAATCATGGTTTTCAGTTTGTTACTGAACTGGAGACACGTAAAAATAAAAACTCTGAAGGTTTTTGTTTTGTTTTTTTTTCTTTTCACCATTCTGGGGAAGAATCCCTTTTTTGGGATTACTGGTTTCATCTGCCAGAAAAATACTACTTACCATCTCCAGATAAGCAGGGAGGAAATGACAACTGTATGTGGATTCTGACTGGAACATAATCAGAGCTTGGGTGGCTTAAAACCAGATGTCTCCATGCTTTTTCTCTGGAGAGCCACCACAAACAAATTTTATAATCTTTGTTATAAAATGTATCTCGAATGTTCATTTATATGCCTGAAGAATAGGGAATAGAACTGGGAATGAAAGAAAATAACATAAAACAAATGAGAAAGGGGAGGAAGTAGAAAAAGGCAATCCAAACTAGCTTTCTCCTTCTAACTGTAAGGATATGAGCCAGGGAAATGAGATGCAGAAGAAATTGAATAGTCCCACTGGTAAAGTTGTGATAATTTAAACTCCTATTGAGTAACTGGGAGCTAGATCGGTGATTGCAGAAGAACGTTGAGTTTAATTCATTACCCATAGTGAGAAATTTACATCCCTCTCATCCAGTTGTGTGGATATTTGTTTACTGAAGGATTCTTTTGTGTCCTTTTTAAGAACAAAGTGTTACCTTTTGCTAAAAGTGAGAAAAATGGCCTCAAAACTGAATGCTGCTATCAAATAACATTGAAGACCAGTCACCTGTAATTACAGTTTAAATTTCTTTCTCTGTGTCTCCTGAACATTGTGTTAGTGTGATGTAGTTTTGAGGAGGCTAAGAGCATGAAGTGTGGACAAGCGGTTTTTTCTCCTAATTAATTATCAGATTTTTTTAAGTGAATGATAGCCAGCAGTGAAGCACCAGAGCTTTCCCAATTGGATATGACCAAGATTTCAAACTCAAGATCTTCCAATTCCTTGTAGAAAGTCTGGTCTTACTTTGCTGTGCTTTATAAATGAGGAGAAAGGTACAGGAAGCCCCGAGCAACTCTCTGGGGGAGTCAGGTGTGGTTGTTACCTTGGGATTAGTGCCAGTCATCAGACCCAAGGGGAAAGTAATGGGGAAAGTGAAGCAATAAGGCCCCATCAGGGATGTGGAGAAAAAGAGTGTGTGAATTAGCAGCCTGCCACCAGCTCTGTTTTATCTCAGTAGTGATATTTGTTCTTATTTTTTCCCAGAGGATTTCAACTGTTTGTACTTTTGGTGTTTAATAGAAGTGAAAATAGATGGATGACAAGGAGATACTTTTTTGGGGCTTTGCTCGTACAGCTAGCAGAAGTGTATTTCTGCTCTGCTCAGAGTCAGAGAGATGGTGTGGATGAACAGGTGTTTAAAGTCAGGTTGGGTGGGGCTTTGAGCAACCTGATCTAGTGCGAGAAGTCCCTATCCATGGTGAAGAGGGTGGACTAGATGGTCTTTGAAGGTCCCTTCCAACTCAAACTATTCTATGATTCTGTGATGTTGATGGTGTGTCAGAGAGGAGCTTTGTAACAAAACAAAATTACAGTAGCCCAGTGGAGAAGGACTTGGGGGTTCTTGTGGATGAGAAGCTGGACATGAGCCTACAAGTGTGCATTTGCAGCCCGGAAGGTTGGTGGAATCCTGGGCTGCAGCAAAACTGATGTGGCCAGCAGGGTGAGGGAGGCAATTCTTCCCCTCTGGAGATCCCAGCTGGAGTGCTGCATCCAGCTCTGGGGTCCTCAGCAAAAAAAAAAAGACGTGGACCTGTTGGAGCAGCTCCAGATGAGGCCCACGAAGATGATCAGATGGCTGGAGCACCTTGTCTACGAAGTCAGGCTGAGAGAGCCTGGAAAAGAGAAGGCTCCAAGGAGACCTTATCATGGCTTACAGAAAGAAGGTAGAGCGACTTTTTATACTGTCAGATAGTGACAAGAGGCAATGGTTTTAAACTGAAAGTGGGCCAACACAACTACCAAATGATTATATGCTCTTTTCCCCATTCCTCTGTTTTGCTTTGTCTATGTAGATTAACAGCTTTTTGCTGCATTAAATGCATTTGCATTGCATCTGACCTGCAGATCCTCAGGTCAGATCTCCAGCTTGCTCCTTTCTGCCTATAAGCATGAATTGTTCCCTGGGCATTGTACCTGTTGATTTGTACCCAAAATGGAGTGCTCTCTCCTCTGCTTTCTCCCTACATGATATCCAGCTGCCATTTCACCACAAAAATGCGAATCTGCATTTTCTGACGATGCAGGTAGCATTTTTCCTGTTTGCTGTGTGGTGAATTTTCCAACGTATTGTACAATTTTGTTCTGTAAGTCCTGTACCTCCAAATCTGACTTTTGCTGGAATGGTGCACAAATAATATACTTGGGTAGCTTTGAAAACATTCACTGGATAATATCATATATTGACTAGTAAGGGGAAATTTAATATATTTTAGTATATTAAGGAAAATTAGTATATTTTCAGAAAGTTAAGTAGAAATAATGCACCTAAACCTGTTAGAATCACCTGGAACCACAACCCTGAGATAGATTATTTAGGATCTTCTGGGAAAGCAGCAGCCTGCTGCATGCAAGTAAAGATTAGCAATAAAAGAATTAAAGCATGCTTGTTTAGGGTAGGGGAGTTCATTTTCTCATAAAACAGAGTAGCAGGAAGTAAGCTGCTCCTAGCTTATGCAAAGCAGCAAGGGATCATATCAGAAAACCAACTGCCCTAAGGATGAGAGCAATTAATGAAAAAAAACCCCAAAAAGTAATTTTCTTTTCTCTTTCTCCTTCCTCAGTGAGATCATTGACTACTGTCTTAAAAAAAGTTGTTTTAATTATTGTTATTCTGACTATTAAAATTAAATTAGTTTGATGTTGCTCTTCAATTACTCACATAGGAAGATTTCTGTGATCTTAGTCACAAGTGGTATATTTTTTTTCTGTTATGCAAAGCTGGAAAACATTTCTAATGAGTCTTGCTAAAAATGAAGAGCGTTAAAAGGAAAAGCTCAAGAAACACAATTAGTTACAGAGAAGCAGTGGATGAAACACTCTGAATTTAGGCTACTGTCCTAGAATGTGAGCACTCCTTCAAATTAGGTATCTGTTCCTTGATGGTGGAGGGAGTTGAAATCACTCAGTTCTAGTGAGGTGTTTTTCAGAGCACACATATCTTTAAAGCTGATGGCCCCTCAATAAATGCAGGACAAAACGGATTATAAGATTAAACATATACATTGAAACGCTAAAGAGACAATATTAGACTGAAATAATAAACATAAATGTATATATAGTAGTTTGAATGTAGCACTGAGAACACTGAGTCTTTATGGCAGGTTATTTGGGGAGAATATTGAGCTGCTTCCATTAGTAACAGAATGACCTCTGTTAGTACATAGCAGGAGGAAAATCACATGTGTGAAACTGTGCCTGCCATAACGTCTTGTTCTCTTAGCCTCTGGTTCCCAGTTTTGGTTTCAGGGCTCTCTAGACCACAGAACCAAGAAAGATGATTCCTGGGAGGCTTTTGGAAAACACATCACAGTAGCAGCAATTCTCTCTGGAACCGAACCTGCGTGCCTGTTTAGGATATGTACAACTGCTGTACCTTGCTTTTATGGGCAAGTGACAATAGCAGAGGTGATGGTTTCATTTCTTGGAGTGATCCACAGGATCTCAATCCTACAGGATCTGCTGGTAGGACTGCTTGCCTGGCCAAAGATGAACATAGAGATGGAAGCTGTTGTTTTTGCAACTTGAAATGTAGCTGAGAGATAAAAATGTTGGCCTTCCAGCAGCCAGTTCCCCTTCCCGGCAGCAGTGAACTCCTCAACACCCCTCCTTTTTGTGTCCTGCAGTCTGTATCTTTTTTCCTCTCTTCTCCATGATTTATGTATTCACCAATTGGTTAATGTAGCATGTATTTACATAGGTAAGCCTGCTACTAAAAATATTATTTCCTGAACAAGCAAGTAACCGGGTTGCGTTTCTAGCTAACTGTTCTTTAATAGCCAGGTCTCTGCCTGAGTGAGTTGCAATGGAAAATTGATTCATTCACATGAGCTTACTTTTTTTCACAATTTATTTTCTATCTCCTGTCTCTCCAAGTTACCACTTTTATCTTTCTCCATTAATTAGAGCAGCTGGAAGAGCGGTAATAAACACACTTTCCTTTCCTTTGTGTTCACATCCTGAGCAGTGCAGAAATACCCTGTTGCATTCTTGTAAGCATCTAAAATATTCGTGGAACTCTAGCTCAACTTTTTTCTAAAAATGATGTTTATCTGGATTTCCTTTAATTCCATTAAATTTGGTCTGCATCCATATGGGGAGTCAGCACAAGTGTGTGAGGTAGCCCATGTGGCCTGCATAAGGCAGTGGGATTGAAAGGATAAAAAATTTGGATAGAAGTAATGAACACTTTTTCATCTGACTGGAGCAGTAGAAAAACTTGCCGCAACCACCCTGATACATGTATCTGTTGGATGCTCTTTTTGTTATTGTCTAAAACACAAACGTGGATAAATAATTCCCTGGTAATTCTTTAAGACATCAGCAGTAATTTCCTGTAGCGCTGATGGCTTTCTGGGACCGCACAGCGCCTGCAACTTAACTCTCTGGTCTTTAAAAGAAAATTAATTTAAAAAAAAAAAACAAAAGAGGCAGCTGCAGAAGTGCAGCTTTGGGTCCAGAACTGTCTAGCTAAGGGCGGTGCCTAGCTGTTCTCCCTCTGGAGAGGGTTTGATGGGGAACATGATGATCCCTCCCCCTCTGCTCCCGCCCTGTAAAAAGGCCAAACAATAACAGCAATACTGACACTGCCGTGTTGTAACTTTGGCATGTATCTGTGCGCTTGTCTTTGGATGTACCAAATACTTTGTCTGTGATTAATAGCATTCCTTGCATAGAAACTTCTAAAAATCTTAGCTTCATTCTTGATTTTTATACTGATCAGACATTGAAAAATCTACTGTGAACACTGTTTTGGGTTTTTTTCTTCTTCCCAGTATGTGTTTATTATTCATGAATGTGTTGCAACATCCAAAAATGTAATGAGTGACTCACAGAATGAGCAGAGGAAAAAAATACAGTTACAGCTTTTTAATGATGTTTCCTCAGCCGGCTACAAAGTGTCCCAGTTAAGAAACCGCTGTTGGACTATTTCACCCAGTCCTCGGTTTTATGTTCCTTCTGGATGTATTTGCAACATAGTTTCACTTGGTATATATTTCTGTTCATATACCTGATTTGTTTTCTTTCTTGCATCAGGGATTACAACATTCCAACATCAAAAAGAAAAACTACAGAACAATATGTTTACAAATAGTTCTGGATTTTGTTTGTGTGTGTAAGAAAGGAAAAGAGCAAAGGCTAAGTTTACCACTACTGGTGTAGTAATGTCTCTAATGGTTTCAGATGAAGCCAGTATTCTTCAAAAGCTATCCTTGCAAGGATTCCAGAGCAAATACAACCACCCTGTTAATGCAGCATAGCTCTGAATGAGGATAATATTGAGGGATCTGAAGTTTGTGGGATGATGTTGGGTGTGCTGTTCTACTTCAAGAATTAAAACTGTCTTTCTTTCTGGAAAGATTGGTTCTTATTGGTAAAAGGTCTAAGCTTTTCTTTCATTCATATGTTTTTGAATTTTATCAGTATTTATAAACTTTACTTCATGTCTTGTACCCCCTCACCTTTGTATCTTTCTTGCACAATAGTAGGAAATCCATAGTTGCTTAAAAGCTTTGAGTGCGAATCTGTAGAGATAGATAGGCAACCTAATACTTGTCTTTCAAACCAGCTGTACACATAAGTGATCATTTCCAGTTAAGGATCTAGCATCATCTTACTGCAGTCAGGACTGTACAGAGTTGTATTTTATTAAAGTATATTTTAAAGGAATTTTCAGGGCTGGTACACATACTGTGTGAGAATTTGGAATAAAGATGTGATATTGCTATGACCTTACTGGTTCTCTTGGGCTATTCAGTAATTATTATCATACAAAAATGAGTTAATTTTGGCTTTATTTGTTTCAAGTATGTTGTAGTGAGGTGTTCTGTGTATAAAATAGTGTTGCCTTTACAATGCAAAGCTGTACTTGGGCCTTAATTACAATTATACTATTTTCTGCCTTGTTTCATAAACAGGTTGTGCCTTTTCAAGCAGTAAGCTCTTCTAGATTTTAAAAAAAAAGTAAATCCAGATAGAGTTACCTCTTTGTTGGTATAAAATGCATTCCTCTGTCCATTTCCTTCTGATTAGTTGCTTTGTTTCTTATAGGGTGTGTGCTGGAACAGTGTCTGCAGACAGCATTCAAAGATGTAAGGAAAGTTGGCCCTTTTGGATCAGTTTAGTGATTCTGAAGGAAGAACTAGAAATTAGCAAATTGATAGTTGGGTTGGTTGGGTTTTAGGATGCTGCAGCTTTAATTGTCTGAGTGTACTTACCAATAACACTAGGTGAGGCATGATGATTTCTCATTTTTCACCTGGGAAAACTTGGTAACATTGCATTTATTTTGCAAGTATTTGCACATCATAGTTAAACTATTTTTGTTCCATGCTTTTTGTGGAGTCTAAAGCTCACTGAGAGGAGAAGTATGGTGTATAAATTTGTCCTGTCTATATTTTCATCTTTGCGTGACTTGCCTTCAAGCTGTGTGTTTACAAGTGTGACTTCTGTCACACCTAATGGCAGGGGTATTTATGGGATGTTAAATAACTTTCAGTGCACTTTCTGAAACAAACGAGCAAGGAACGTGCGGAGGGAGGACAGAACAAGAGCTAGCTCAGGTCAGAAAGCCATGGGTTAAGCAGTACCTCTGTCCCTCCTCTCTGCCTGTAGCATTCCCCAAGTAATGTATCTTTTTTTTTTTTCTTTTTTTTTTGGTGACTGTTGTGCAATCATGTGAATCTTAGGGTGAAAAATTTACCTGGGTGCTGGCCCAAGTGTAGTAGTTATTGCCACCCACAGAGGGAGGTCTGATGTCCGTTGTTGGCAGTGCTCATCACAGTCTGAGCTGGTTCAAGAGCAGCCAGTGTTCCCCATCCACCTCAGTCAGCTTTCTACCACAGTAAGGCATTCAGTAGGATCACTGGAAGGCTTAACGGGTACCACATGGACCAGAACCAGTGCAAGGAGAGGATGGGAAGGGAAGTGTGGTTGGGGTTGGTAAAGAAGTGCCAGGGAGTAGCCTGGAACCTGTCGTTTCTGGCTGAGAGTGAATCAGAGATTATCCTGTGTCAGAGCTGTATCTACTACCTGGATTTTTTTCCTCCACAGTTTGCTTGTCAGTAGAAAGGAGACTATATGCAGATTTTAAACCATTCTCAGAAATATTGAGAAGCATTACTTCTCAGCAGAGGCAAACCTATAACAAAAGGAGGAAGGAAGGAACTTGAAAGAGTGAGGAAAAGTAGATGTTCCTAGAGGCTTGCCATTGCTGGGATGTGACCTAGGAATACCTTAGAGGTAATCCAAGAAGAGTTTGTGCAAAGCTGTACAAGGTCAGGGGTTTGTAGCTGTGTGGGATGTCGCTGTGCTGCTGGCTAAGGCAGCATCTTGGCCAAATCTGCCTTCAGTAGGAAACACTGGAGGCGAAGTTGGAAACAGAACGGACGAGGTTAAAGCTGCCTGATGCTTGGTTGTGAATCCATTTGATTTCAGACACCTCTCCTGCCCTTCAGCTATTAAGGCATCATTTCTGGAGACTTATGTGACCATAAACTTGAGAAACGCTTCCTTGTGTATTTTGAAAGATGACATTTACTATCTGAAGGATTCCAATTAAACACAGGATGGCCAGGATCCCTCTCAACTTTTGAAAAGTATAGTGGCCTTTATATATGCACTTTGTTTACTACCACCTTTTCCTTTCCTATAATTCAACTAAAGTTCAGAAGACCAGCACAGTGTAAATAAAAGTAGTTTTTTGTCAAATTCATTGAGCTCTGCTTTCACAGCATGCACTAAAATATCACTGAAATGTACCTTTAAATTGCAAATTAAGAACTGATAGCTGCATGGGCTGCTCTCCAAGTGTCATCCACATTTCTTCTCTGAGATGCTTTTCTATTGAAATCTCTGAAAAGGCAAGTTTGTAGATGGCAAACAGTTGTCTTAAAAATATCAGAAGTGTATTGTCTGAATTTGTTATTAAGTTTTTAAATAACACAATGGTAAGAATTTTTCTGTGCCCTAAGTCCCAGCAGAGGCTTCCTTTGGGCATAGGAGTAAGTTACCTTATAATCTCCTGATGCAATTTCTCCATGCGTAAATATTTAGGTCATTATGCATCTGGCAGCATTAGAAACCCACAGCAGTGTCAGTCTGTGTTTTATGTGGCATCTACCCCTGTGGGAGGTGCCAGCCCACAAACCCAAAGTACCAGGACAGTGACACCATGGAGATGTATATCGTATTTATTGGATTAAAATGTGATAGCACCGCTACTAGTGTTTCTTGGTGTTATACACAAGGAGAAGAGAAGGTGCAGGAGTTTGGGTGTTAAGACTTGGGTAAAAGCTGGTTCAAGTGTTGTCCTTCCATATACAGACAGTGTGATCTTGGGCGTATCCATTGCTCAGGTGTTCTTTTAGGCCGTGCTTGTGAATGGGATTGTTAGAATTTTTCCTCCCCTTCCAGAAATGCCTGAGATGAAATATTTTGCAAAGCTTGAGATACTGGGATCCTACAAAAACAAATGCAAACCAGAAGCTTCTTAAATCAGATTTTTGTCTGGTCTTGAGACAGAGTTTGGTGAAGCTCCAAGTCTATATGAGGGGGTCGTATGAGCCTGAGCTGGGAGCAGGATGGTGAGATCTCCTCTTGCAATAGTGGAAAGGAGTTACAGCACCTTGAGCTGCTTTAAGAATGGTACCACAGGGTGTCACATAAATGGGGGCTTGCTAGGGCTTCTCACATGGTGAACTTGTGTATAATATAGTAGAAAAATAAAAAACTAAGAACTTTTAGATCTAAATTTTCTGCTCCCTTTCTTCATCAAAACAGTATTTTCTCCTCCCCAACCCCCATCCAAAAATGAAAGCTGAACACAGTCATAAACCTTCCTTTTGGCTTGTTTTTATGAGGCTAAATAGTATGTCTTTCAGGTGGGGCAGGATACCTCCAGAACACATCATTCTGGTCAGTCCTCCCATGGCTTCAGAGTTTCATGCTGCCCCTTGTGCAGGAGAGCTGCTTGGTCTGCTCCTGTGCCTCCTGGCAGCCCAGCCCATCCCACCCTTGCAGACCTGTAGCTTTCAAAGCCAGTTGCGAAGGAGGGAGGCGATTACCAGAGCAGGGCGTGAAAAGAGAAGTGGCTTGCTTGGGGTCGCGCTTTAGGCCAGCAGAAGTGAGAACCACATCCAGGTCTCTGCCACCCCAAACTCGCTTGGCTGCACTGCTCCCCTTGGAGCACATGATTTGGCGTGTGTTTCTCTGGGAGCTGGGGCCAACAGCAATGTGAAAATTGTATTATGCTTTATTTATTTATTTATTTATTTGTGCAGCCTTAACTTTTCTGCTGGTGGGCTCCACCCTCTGCCACGCTGTGCGGCTGCACAAATATTTGCTCTGGGAAACAGTGGGGGGAGCAGCTCAGTGCAAGGAATATGAGGCTGGGATGGAGTGGAGGGCTAAAGCTGTTTAAATTGGCTTAAGCTGTGCTGTTGGTCAGTGTCTAGCTATGTCTTTTGGGCAAATGGTGATCTAAGTTTCGTGGAAATACTCATCCCAGCAGAGGACAAGGTCACTTCTTCTTCAAGCCAAAATTATAATTAGCAAGAAACCTGATACGGTTCCAGGGATGAACATCCACCTGCATTCTCTCTCGCTAAATATATTTACATTTTACATATGCTTTTTAAAAAAATAGTGCTTCCAGATTTAGCTTAGAAACGGCAAAATGTTTGCATAGCTTATGCTAATACATCACTACAAAATGATTTTTCAAATTAGTTGATTGCCTGGATAAGACTGTGTTGTTTCTTTCCCCTCCAAACCATAACTATTAGACTTTCTTTAATTATTAAAATGGTGCTCTCCCTGTGCCAATGTTACAGTTCCTTGTGACTGCTGTGCACCTGGGTCAGATTTCTTCGCTCCGTGCCCCTTGATTTGCAAAGGGTTTTGCAGCACAAGAAACAAATGCTTTTAGATGTAAGATTGGATTAGACTTAAGTTGTTGGAGAGAAGGAATATAAATCTGTTGTGAGAGGTGGAAAATATATAATGACTAAAATAACGGCAGTGTTTTCTCCTCTTTTCGACTGAGAAATACAAATGAAGTCATATTTTGATAAAGAGCTGTAGTGAAGATATTTAAGTACTGACTTAATTGATACTTTTAATCAGTAAGTCATAAAAAACATACTGCTGCTTCTTTCTTCAGATCTTCCACTAAAGCAGGCTGCAAAAATAGGATGATAAACTACATCTAATAAAATCATACGTGGGTAACTGCCCTTTAAACAATAAACTGGGACCCAATTCTGCTTTTAAGTGCCACGTAGGTGTCATAAGGATTCAATTACTTGGAAATAACCCCAAAATTTTCTTCTTGGTAATTAAACATAACCAGTAGTTGGAGATATTAATGTCCATAAAACTATGGGTTTTGCTTAGTGCAAAACTTGTGGGACTACTGTTAAATTATTACTGGGAGCATTAATGACAGCTGTGCTGAAATGTGTTTGAATTTGTCTCAATGTGTTTGCTAGAAGTTTCAGGATTTTTTTACTCTCATTTTGCCTGCTCATTGCAAGGTCGCTCCTGCTGCTTCCTCACCTCCCAACTCCTTGCCCTGCCATTACACCCTCTCAGCTGGCTGCGTGGCTTGGGTTTTTGTGCCATGCCTTCCCTTACGGCCAGTGCACTGCTTTGGACTCTGCTTTTCTGGGAATTTGTGGAAAACCGGTGCACGTGCCAACCTGCAAACAGAGCATGCACTTACCCTTCCTACTGAGACAAGGTGAAAGTATCTGTCCTCCCCCTCTGCACCACGTTTTTAAGACTGCACTTCTGTCAGGCCTTTCAGGGTGCCCTATGCGATCATAGAGCCCATCCCAAGTGCCTACACTGCTGTGGGCTAGTCAGCTTTCAGTGTGTTGTTTATTAGGCACAAGGGTTTGTTTAAAGAACATGAAGAGTATATCAGAAATTTACTGAGAATCCAGGGAACTGGATTCGCACTGGCTTAAGCACTGTCTGTCTGTCTGTCTGTGCTCCATTGGATGCTGCACTTTAACTAAATTTCCCCAAGCATTTTGAGCCCTCCAAAGTTTCGCTCTTTTTCAGGGGTTAACCAGTTTGGTGTGAGCAAGATGATACTGGTTGAAAAGATGAGATGTTCCACAGAAACGTGTTTGTTTATTTAGTTTAGGACGAGAGAACATAGTCTTAAACCGTGCCGGGGACGTTTAGGTTGGACGTTAGGAAGAATTTCCTCAGAGAAGGGGTGGTTAGACATTGGAATGGGCTGCCTAGGAAGGTGGCAGAGTCACCCGTCCCTGGAGGTGGCACTTGGTGCCATGGTCTAGTTGACAGGGGGCTGTTTGGTCATGATGGTCAGACACGATGATCTCACAGGTGTTTTCCAACCTAATTGACTCATGGAGGGGAGCGGGGTGGGATGTTTCGTAAGGATCGGAGGCAGCGGCGGGTGC
>VZRV01007602.1:430175-461724 GCA_013398115.1 Falcunculus frontatus | reverse complement strand
GGGGGGGACGCGGCGCCCCGGGCTGCGGGCGGCGGCTGCCGCTGCCTCGACGTGCGGCCGCGCCCGGGGCAGCGCTCCGCAGCCGTCGGGAGAAACTGCGGGGAAGAGGGAACTTCTGCAAAAGCGCAGCACCAGGGAAAAGCGAAATATAAATTGGGCCGTGAGTAAAGGGAGGTTTCGGGGCAGCAGCGCCGTGAGCTGCCTGAAGCTGAGCCTGTTGCTGCGGGCAAAGGGCACCGCCGCTGTGCTTCTCGGAGCAGCGCGCTGCACAAGTGTGACAGCTGGTTTGTAATTCTGCTGCCTTTTATACTTTTGTCGCCTTTTAAGCGTGAGGGGGTGCCAGGCAGGCTGCCGGTCTGAGCCCTCCAGTCGCCGCTCAGCGGACTGTAAAATACACGAATTTTATTATTCTGAAGCTGCGGGTACCTGGACTCGGCTAGCATGGAGCAGAGCACGGTCCAGAGCGATTCGGGCAAAGTGTTGGCTATCAGCGCTGCGGCTTTGAGCACCTTCGCTCCACTGCTGTTCGCCCGATCTGGTCCGTGGCGACTTTAAAATGGCAGATTTAAAATATCATTTCAAAGATAGATCATTCTCTGCGCCCGCGACCTCTAATTGAAGTTCTCTTTCTGCCGAAACAGAGCCATTCAAACGCAGCCGCCACGGTGTTGTTTCAAAATAGAAGGAGTTAAGTTGTAATGCGGGCAGGTACTCACCTTTTCCTGAAAATGATTAAGAAATTGAAGTTATGGTGATGGTGTACATGGCAGACCAATTACAAAATGGGCTTAATGGTACTTATAATGGGAGAAGAAAATCTTGGAGGTAATTGTGTTATGTCAAATTGCTTCTTAAACTTTCAGTGGATGAAAACCACTTTGATTCTCCTAATTATGTACTTCTGAACTCCAGCACAGTATTTTGAAAAAGAATCAGTGTTTGCACTTTCGTTGAACAAAAATGTTCTTCTTTAGAAGTTTTGTCTGAGTATGTAGCTTTGGACCCTATATTTCAGTCTTTCACTTGAGAAATCAAATTCTGTATCTTCTTACTGAAAATTAAATGACAGGGCACTTGAGCTGTTGTTCAGAGGGGAATACTTTACAAGTTCATTTACTGTATGGAGTCTGTAGCTGAGAAGTATAATGGAGTCTTGCTTTTAGTACTGTGATCAGTTGCAGGGGAGGGAGAGAGGCAACCATTAAGTAAATGGTCATTTTTTGGGTGAGGCTGTCTCTTGTCTTCAGCCTTCCCAGTGTTCACACATAACTTCCTTCTGCATCTTACGGTACGATGTGTTTTCACTATCTTTTCAATTCACATTTTGCCTTTTTTTCTTTCTAAAAGCAACAAGTTTTGCAAGGGTTTGGGAGATTTATTTAGTGCATTGTTGCATGTTGAAAAATCACAGATAAAATTACAGAGAAACCACTTGGAAAAAAATGTTTTGAGTTAGTAATAGAAGTTTTTTTCTGAAAAATTCTTAAATGTATTTGCATCTTTCTTTTTATCATCATGACTTTTATGTTCAGATCCTAGGGCTCTCTACTTGCAACTCGTAGAACATGACCCTCCCTTTCCTTATCTCTTTTCTTCCCTTCTTTCTTTTGCACCAGACCCTGTTGAGACATCCAGCCTTAAAAACATGAGGTTTTAAGTTTTTCTTTTTAAGCCATCTCCCAAGCTGCAGCTGCTTATCTTGGGCAGAAGGCTTTTTGTGTGCTAAAGGGTAAGTGGCTGCTGCTACTTTCTCTTGATCAGGGCTTCACAGAGGAGCAGTTCCTCTTTGAAGGCAAAAGCTGCCGTGTTCGGTCTCTCTTGCTGCTGTACAAGAGCTTTGCCAGGGCTACAGACGCATCTGCGGTACAGTGGTGGAGCTAGAAAAAAGTGATTTGAAAGACTTACAGATGACAGCTTGGACAGATCTTGAAGGCAGAGAAGTGGATTAGAAGGTACAGAGAAATGGTGTTAGTTTTTGTATAGCTAAAGCCCATGTTTGTCTCAAAAAAAAAAAAAAAGAAAAAAATTTCCTACCTTCCCCCCTTACCCCCAAAGCAGGGGTCTTTCAGTTATTGAGCTTGTGGTTGTTGAGAGATGAGCCATGGGAGTGGCATCATTAGATGCCAGTTAGCTTGAACATTATTTCCAGATCCATGCTTTTACAGAAGTGTTGGTTTTCTAATGTGCTCTTTTCTCATCTGTTGGAGATTAGAAATGTCAAGTCCATGGTCTTGGTCCTCAAACGAGAAGAAGAAAAGAGGTAGACCTCCAAATCTGAAGAATGTTGTTAGTCTGGTACGGCCTGATGTTTCAGGATTGCTGCAAACTCATACTTCAGTTGTGCGTGTTACTTTTTGGACACTTTATGTATGAAAAAAGCCAAATACATGAGATGTTTTTCAGCACAGCCATATTCAGTGGAGGGAACTGTGTCAGGACTGTGCTCAGTGAGCTGAGAGAAAAGAAAGAAAAATGGAGGATTTCCCTCTGTGTCAGAGGAGAAGCTTTGATCTCCAAAACAGCTTTCTCTTCTTGCAGGTGTTAGCAAAAATATCTCAGCTTTTGCTTAAAGATTTTGTTGTTTTCACTGACAGTTTTGGTAACTCACTGGAGTTTTGTTGGGTGTGTGAGAAGGAGCAAGGACTTTCCCCCACCATGGTGATTCAGCACAGGAGTGGCAGGAGGTGGAGTTCACCTTTCCAGCCTTGGTTACAATCTGCACCATAAGGTCTGAAACTTTGCTACCATATGCCAGTGATTCATGGTGCTTATAATTTTAATGCCACTGATGTGTTTTAGAGATTATTTGCTTTCTTAAATCTTACTTAAAACGTTGCTTTCTTAAATCTTACCTAAGGCTTTCTTCACAGATAAAGTAGTTGACAGAGACTATACATACTGGAATTTTAAGTCTTTTGCTTATCAAAAGTCTGCAGCAGCCATGTGAAAGGCTCTAGACATTTTCGCTTTCCTGACCTGACCTGGCTAACCCATGTAGGGGTAAAAATTATTTATTCTTCAATATGAGCCTGTCCTGTGGCAAAGCTTCCCATTGTCAGTGTTTGTGTTGAGAGGATCCCTTTGGATAGAGACCAAAGTTTATGCATTCTTCCCTTGATGTGCTTTAGGCCTTACCTGCTAGCCATCTTCAGTGTTGAATCAGAGGGCTGGAGCTGAGGTCATTTATTTGTCCTTAAAGAGATCACCCCTCTTGTGTAATGTGTGAGTCTGTACTAGGTTCAAGCAGGCTTCAATGTGAAACTGATAGTAGTTTTGTTAGCCTGGAAAGAACCTCCAGTTCCTAAATTTGCATGTAAAAAGTATTTCTCTCTATATGGGGGAAAAGATATTATGGTTAGGATAATCTGCTAGGAATAGGAATGCTAAGTGCATAGGTTGGAAACTGTGGGAAAGAGTTGCTTTGGGATGGATTGAATGTCACTGTCTTCTTCTATAATTAGACATTTTAGTCTATTTCTAGAACACCCTATATTTAACTCATGGTCAACATTTCTGTGTGAATACACCAAATACATTTTTTGTTTTGAGGGGAATGTTCTGCACTTCTTCAATGTTGCCGTTAGTGTACTAACGGTCTCATCGCTTCACTTGTGAGCTCCTTCCGCATTTCCTTCACCTTCTTGCATGGTAGTGGTTTGGCTTCTGAAGTGGGCTCAGTAAAAATGTCATCCCACACAACACTTGAGTTTCTGTGCTGGGAGAAAGGGATGAGCTTGGGTGATTCAAATTGTTGCCGGCTCTTGAGAGAAATATTTTTACATATTGTAGCTGCATATACTGTTTTGTCATGGTGTATGTTCCTCTAGAGTTACTTGTGTTTTTCTTGAGATCCTTTGACAGAGTGAATAAAGCTGATAGGTTAGAAGAAAACTACCTTGCTCTTCCCAGCTTTGAATCAAGTCACTTCTGCTGTTCTCCAGTTCTCAGCTATCTTGGTGTTTGTTCAGTTTTAAGTTGCCGTTAGGGAAAGAAACAGCAAACTATGATTGTGAAACTACAGTTACAATTTGTGATACCCTCTGCTGACCACTGTCAGAAAATTAATGTTTAACTTGCCCTTCCAACCAGACTCAATTTCAAGTTAAAAGCAAGTTGACAACAATACTGTCAGTTTCCCCTCTTTGTGCCTGCTACATATGCTGCCTTACATAATTTTGGAGCTAACAAGAATAGTTTCCCAAGGATGTGATGACATGGTTTGTTTTTAGTGGAGGCTATCTTTCCAACCAAAAGGTGACCCTCTTAGGAAGAGCTTTCATGAAAACTGTGTCTTGAAGGCACCAGGGCTCGCACATTGTCTTCCGATGACAGAATTTGCCTGGCATTGTCCTGGGAGATGGTGGTTACATTATCCACTCTCATCCTCTTGATGTGTTTTCTGTTTGGGCTGTCATTCCCCATCTCCAGAGCCTCTGAAAACTATTTACTCTCTGTAACTGTTCAAGCTTTGTCCCGATGCCTGTAAATTAAGCATGCAAACGAGAGTATTAGCTATCAAGAAAATAATTGTGAAGCTTATGGGCCGTGGAGGGCAAAGGGTGGCAAACTGCACACATTGCAAGAATTCACTTCCCTGTCTCACAGTGCCTCCGAACCAGCTTGTTAAAAGCTATGTGAGCCCAGCAAAGGGCTCCAGGTACTCTCGGTGGTGAGCTGTTGAGAGGCCATCCTGTTGGTTTGGGTTTTTTTTAAAAAGACCAACTTATGTTTATTTCAAAAAGAGAAAAGAAGGAACTGTAGAGAGGAACTGTCTATGTGGGGACCTTTTTTCTTTACAGAAAAGAGGTGGTTTAGACATGAATGAAAATGAAACTTTCTATGTTGAAAAACAGTCTAAAGTTTGCTGAGGATGGCTTGCAGCATTTTTGAAAGTGCTGGTCCTTTTCAGTGAAAAAAGTGTATTTCTTTTAGTATCAGTTAAAAGCAACAATGAAATAAGTTGCTTTTTGAAGCGACTAAGTGAAACACTTTTAATTTGTGTGAAGCGGCTGTAATCTGAGCAACCTGATCTAGTTGAGGATGTTCCTACTCACTGTAGGGGGGTGGACTAGATGACCTTTAAAGGTCCCTTCTCACCAAAACTATTCTATGATTCTTACACAGAAACCATTAATATAGACCATTTAAAAATGGACTGTGAAGGGATTTCTGGAGGAAAAAAAGCAGCAAAAAGTTACTTTTGACAGAATATTTTCCTATTTGTGCCCTTCTGAAATACATATATCTGATTATGAATGCTTGATGCAATGCAACATTCTACCATTTGTTTTTATAAAAAGCTAATTGTCTTTTAGTATGGTCCTTCAAATGACATGTATTAAATGTTGTTTCAGCGGTACTGGACTAGAAATAATTCTCAACATTAAGAAATGTTGGAAAACTTTTGCCAAACTACATGATAAGAGCTTGGACTTGCAAATGTTTTTTTAATTATTACAGGGGTATTTGCAGAAAAGGTTTAATACTTTTGAAGCGATGTAGCTAGAAAGGTATATTTTGTGTCTAGATTCTGGTGTTTGTAATGTTTAAAGCTTCTCTTACTGGTGCCCTGTGTTCAGGTGGGCTTCAGAAGCATTTTGTTAATTTTTACTTCCAGACTTCATAAACAGAAAAACTGTGATGACATTTATTAATATATGATGATGTAAAAGCTGTGCATTTGAGGGGAGAGACGGTAGCAGTTATTACTTGCAAATGGCTGGGTAAAAATCCCATTGCCATGAGAGAGGAAACCCAGAACCACTGATGCATGCATGCTGCACAGATGCAACATGGCAATAAAAAAAGGAAATATAAAAAAAATCACTGGGAGGTTCTGTGGGTTCATTTTTGCTGCCTTAAATGAGGATCTCTAGGTGGGGTGAAACCTCTTCTGTGTGGAGGAAGCAGTTTCTTTCTGACAGAGGCTGCCTTGCGAGAACCTGTTACACTGTATGTCATGAACAAGCCTGGTATTTATTAACTAGATGGGAGAATAATGCTAGTGCCTTGATGCTGGCTCTGGTATTTTCACACACCATGTGCTTACAGAGCTTAGGTGCACACTGAAGGTGCTTCAGCCTCACATCAGCTGCTTTTTCACTCATAAGTGAAGGCAGTGTAAGTGACCTCCCTGCTGGCTTGGTGGCACATACCATTAAACCCACACAGCAGCAGTTTGCGTGGATGTGCCCTGGAGCACAGGAGGGAGGTTTGGGCTAAGCAAATTTTACTCGGATAGTGAACTGTCCTGGAGGTGATGGGTTGTAAATCTTTAAACAGCTCATTTAGCATCTGCCCAGGCCCTTAGCTTGCCCTTAAGTAAGATTCAAGAGTAAAGCTGTATTAGTTGAGGTAAAGTTGCAGTTTAAACTCCAGACATACGTTTTTGTGAGCATGCAAACTTGCACCAGTCTGATTTAATTTAAAATGTGCCTTTAGTGAAACAGTCAGAGGTGGGCATGGTCATTCCTGAATGTTTCCTTGGCAGGAGCACTCATCCAGCTGCTTGAGGACTGCCATCCTCATTTTTTCTCGCTGACAGCATAGGTTGTTTCCTAGTGCTTTACTGCCTTCCCCTCCTATCCGCAGTCCAAGCTGTTTGCGAGAGCAACCCTTCCCTTATCTGGTTCAGCCACAACGAGCCAAGTTGGCAAGTCAGATGTCGATGCCACAGAAGTTGCTGGGCTGGTTGACTGAACCAGGTTAGGGATTGATGTCAGAGTGATGGAGCTGTGGAGTTTGTAAGAGCTGGGGTTGAGCAATAAGGGGAAGGACAAAGTAGCACAGTTGTCTTTGGGAAAAGACCATTTTTCATGGCCAATGCTTCAGCAAAGCAATACTTAGGATGGTTGACTAATTCTCTTCTACACGTCACATCAAAACTTGGTCTCCAGTGAATTATCTGAACAGCTAGATGCTTCTGATTGAGAAGAAGAATGTGTTAACTAATAAATTAAGTGTTGCCCAAAGTTATGTAGAGGCGTAAGTCTCAATAATGTAAAATGGGAGGAAAAGGTGTTTGCTTGTTAGTTTGGGGTCACGTGCAAATAAAAGCTTTTGGTGAAGGCAGAAGCTTGGGCTTTTTTTGTTCTTTTTACTTCTGTGAGAAGAAGGGGAAGGAAACACAGGGATGAGAACTGCACTGCTGCAGTTTTGAAAGAATGTTAACTTCTTGCTTTGTTTAAAAATATTCTAGTTATTTCTGTCTGCTAAATCAGGTTATTGAAACCAAATTATGACCTTTGCTCTGAGCCTGAAACAATCCAGAAGGAAAGCAGGTGTTTGGGAAGATTAAACCTCTTACCTCAGCTAGGAAGTGTTCTGGTAGGGCTGAGGTTCTAAGGGTGCCATATTCTGAGACTAAAAATGTAAGAATGAGGAAGAATTTTAGAAGTTGATTATGGTCAGTCGCCAAGAGCAATGCCGTGATAAATTATTAACTCCTTGCACTGTACTGCCTCATAGTGCAAACAGAATAGCTGGTTATTGTGCTCTGCTTGGTAAGTCAACACTGTAAAAAATTCCTCAGTTATCTGGAAAATGTCTTCTTTGGGGTGTTTATTAAAGGGATACGATAAAATTAAAAATCATGTTCCACTCTACTGAAGCTGGTTAAAACCAGTAGAAATCTGTGGAGGCAGTTTCTTTCTTTCTGTCTGGGGAGCCTGGTCAGTGCTTGTCAGTCAGCTCGGTTTCACTTTTGCTCCTCTCTTTTCATAGTGCTTTGGTGAGGTGTGGTCCCTCCTACCTCCCCAAAAAGCACACTGGAGTGAGGCAGTTGGGCTGTTAGGTGCAGAGATATGAGGCAAGTTGACTCATAGCTGTTCTGCTGGAAAAGCAGTTCTGTGGAGACCACTCCTCCCTTGTTAGCTGTAACTGAGTCAGAAGAACAAATGCAGGGGCAGGCTGTTTGGAGCATGTGGATACCTTGCTGATGCCATGCAGCAGCAGTCTTGAGGAATAATTTTCAATTTTTTAAGAATTAAGTCACCCTGATTTTTGTTTTGCTTTTATAAATTTAAGTACCACAACATTTACCTTTGCATTTTTGCTTAAACTATACGGAGCTTGGAAACTTAGATGAATTTAAGGGACCTCAAAATAATCTATAAAACAACATTCCTCTTCCCTCTCTCCTTATATTAGCTCTATGCTTCTTACATTAAATTTCTAAGTTAATAATCTATAATTCATATAATAGATATGAATTTGCATGTAAATATTAATTTTCTGTTTGTTATGGTTAGAGCTAGTACTGTAGTAATACACCATGAAAATAAATATGTATGAGAATTTTGAAATATTTGCTGTGATAAAATCTGTTGTTCTGTAGCAGGACACAGATGAACTTTCAGGGTTAAAAAATATCCAACTTGAGAGCAAACCATTTCTGGACCAGTGTCAGCATCTGCCACCCCAGTTTTCTTAGGAAAACATTGAATCCTGCCAGTACATGTTGCAAGATATGACCAACGTGACTTACGAACTAAGAAGCAAATCTGCAAAATGCTGTTGGCTACATAGTATTGTTGGAATCTGAGATGGAAAATACTTTTTTTTCTTTTTTTTGGTTCTCCTTTTGCCAATCCAGCAAAATTTAGTAAGGTTCAGTTCATGCTGCAAGGCTTTTTTGTTCAGAAATGCTTTTGAGCAACCATTACTTTTTGTATCTTTTTAAAAAAAATTTGTTGGCTGCTTGGGATTACTTGAGTACTTGTCAAGGGTGGGACATGCATCTTAAGTGGATGTCAGAAATGTTACCGAAGCGAACTTTCTCTTAGTTTGGGAGATGAGTCCTAGTTTGGGGCTTTCATTCTGATTTCCAAAGCATGAAGTGATCAAGCATTCGGTGGCATGGAGGAATGTAGTCTTGTCTTTTAAGGCAGGGGACAGCTGTGGTTCTGTGGAATAACCCAGGTGGTCACAGAGCTCACATGGGAGTGCATGAAAGCCGGGGACAAAACATGCTCTAGCAGAGGAACCTAATTGAGGAATATGTTTCTAGGTTAGAAATGAGGAGAATTTGGACCCTGTTCTTTTTCAGGGAATTGCAAACCTCTGACTTTGAGACAGCTGTTCTACTAACAGTGCCAGTCACCAAATGAAGGCATTTTTATTCTGAATTGTTTTGAGATGGGGAGACCGTGTTAGGATGGAGCACCTTCGTTCCCTGAAGGGTAAAATGTGTCAGAAACTCCTTGAAATACAATGAAGATTTGTACTGCTTTTAAGTTTATGCAGAAAAATCTCCTAGACTACAGCAGTATGTGATAGTGTTAAATCGACTAAATAGCTACTGGTTGATATATTTCCCAATGTAATTACTTGACTGACATGTCTTTTGTTGCTTTAATTGGCAACCCTGCAGGTAACAGCTCAAAATTTGTTTCCCTCAGTTTTATACCACCAGTTGGCCATTGGTGGAGGAAGGATATGAGGCCATCTTAATAATTTCTCATCGTACCTGAAAATAGTTTTTAGGCTGACTAAGGAGATGATGTTTTCTGACAGATGATATTATGGGGAAATCTAAGACTGAGCAGAAGACAACTTACACAGTGGCTGAGTATAGCATATTGCTTCACATACAGGTACCATAGAAATTATAGCTGTGCTGGATTTTTTGCTTTTCACTGAAGTTCTGCTTTGTCTAGCAGTTGGTTTTTGTGCTTACCATGGGGCTACCAGATGCTTCTTCAGGGTTTCAATTTTGCAGTAGGCTAATAGGTGTGTTACTCTAGGTATTAGTGTTGGAAAAGCCCTGTAGATTGTTAACCTGTCCCCATTTCTAGGACAGAGTGGTTGTAGAAAAGGCGGGTACTGTATTCGGCAGTGGCTTTTTTGCCACTGGTTGTGGTTCATGTCTGAAGATTTCAGAAAGAAATCTTAAAAGATTTCATCTGTTAAGTAAAGTAACTTGGTTTCTTGCTGGTGTACAAGCCTGTTTGAGGCAGACCAGACTCCAAAACCTGCAGAGCTGGCCTGCCTGTTGTCCTGGGCCCTGTTAGATAAGAACGTGCCACCAAGTGGTTTGTAGCCTGCTTTGGTGGCCTTCTGGGGCCACATTTCAATACGCTTGACCTGTTTACTTCTTTATCCATCCATCTGGCTGGCTTTCTGCCTGTGGGCCTAATTCACTTAATTTATTTTTCTGTTTCTTCAGAAGGTGTCCCAGAGTCTCTGCTCCTCAGGGGCGGCCACGGCCCGTGCAGGGGGACGCGGTGCGTGGGGGCAGACGTGGCTGTGCAGGCAGGAAACGCTCGCGGCTGGGCCCGGGGATCTTGGGCTGCGCTTCCTGTCGGTTAAACCACGAGCAGGGGAGCAGATGTGCCAGAGATGGCAATGCCGCCGCCTGCCCCAGGCAGCCATTGTGTAACCAACTGTCTTCTCAGCGGCACACTCCGTGCCCATGTGCTTGGCACCTTGTAGTCCCTCGGAGCCCCTTCTTTAGACACCTAAGAGTAAAGATCAGGGTTTAATTAGTTCAGCAGAAAGCAGGACTTGAGCTCTTGAAGCGTGACTTTTAAGAGAGTAACCGTGGGAGTTATCCTAACACAGCGAGAGCTGAGGTCTGGTGTTTCGTTTTCCGCAGCTACCAATGTGAGAGTTTTTAAATGCATGTGAGAAATGGGCAGGTTGGGCCTCAAGTCGTGCAATTTCACTAATATCTTTCTGGGCAGGTAATTGCCACATTACCTGACCAGTTTTTATTGTAAAATCTGTGATCTTTGGAATGATTTTTTTCTTTTTAATTCTTAATTTTTTTCATCTCAATACACTTGTGGTTTTGAGACAACTCTGGCTTTCAGTTAAACAGCTTTTTAGAAGTGCACAGCAAAAGCACATAAAACATTCTATTGTAAACGATGTAATTTTTTAATGTAGGTTATGTGATTTCTGAAGATATGCACATTATTGCAACATAATTAATTTATTGAAACTAGAACTCTAGTATTATCTTCCCCAGCATCAGATTTTAGAGAACCGAGTACTCTCCACATCAAAATTATTTTAGAACTGAAACTGTGCATACATTTCAGCCTTTTTCTCTCATTTGGTGATCTTTTCTTCCTCATGTGACAGCATAGCTCCCAGAATATTGTTTTTATCTCTTAAACTGTGTGTTTGTTGACTAGCCAGCATTGAATAGGGATGTCTTTGCCATGTGTTAAAATCTCTCTGTACTATATGCTCTTTAAAATAGAGGATCTCAGCCTGAGGGGCACATTCCTCAGGGTGGGGAAAGGTTGTAGGGGTGGTGAGATTGGATGGGTAAGGGGTTTGGGGTTTTTTTGTTGCTGTTGGTTTGGGTTTTTTTCTCCTGCCTTGTGTTGGGCTGTGAGGCACTGTGCATCGCAGCCCGCATGAGAGGTTCTGCCTGCACAGAAGAGCTGTTCTCACAGAGGCAGGCACCGCTCTGAGCTCCTGGTCCCCTGGGTTTCTGCAGGGCCAGGAGCCAGCACCGCAAGGGCAAAACTCGGCATTTTGCCTCTGTGAAAGGCACCAGCTCTCACATTTCTAACATAGCTACGCTGGAAGCCTTTTACAGTGACAGGATGATTCTGCTGGCCTTTTTCTCTTTAAGTTTTTGAGCACCGTTGTTCTCAGTACTGTCTTGTTTGAGAAAGGAAAGATACAAACAGGGTACAACCCCTGAGGGGAACACATACTAAAACCTCCGCAAAACCTCTTGAAGTGTATGGCATCTTAAAAAAAAAAGGCATAGATTTGGGCGTTTTTACCCACCCACACACAATTCTGATATTAATTCATTGTATCTATGGTCATAGTAAATGACTGAGACTTCACAGAAGCAGATGAAATGTTAGACAACAGAAATAATAAAAAAAAGGAGGATGGAGGATAAATTAAAGGATGGATTAGAAACTATGTAAAGCAGCCTGTCTCTGCATTACCTTGTTTATTGTACTAGTTAATCTTCCATCTACCACTCAACTTTCCACTCAACTTCCCCTTGTGTTTTCTTTTTTTTGGTCTTTTTTTTTTTTGTTTGCTTGGTTTTTTTGTTTCTTTATTATGGGGGTTTTTTTAGAGTTTTTGGTTGTTTTTTTGTTTTGTTTTGTTTGTTTTTCCTTTTTGTTTGTTTGGGTTTTGCTTGTTTCATGGTGTGTAGTGGGTTGTTATTTTTTTCTTTTTCTTTTTTTTTTCCTCCTGACTGTATGGGTTGAATGTTGTGCTGGGAGAGAGAAGGGTAGGTTAGAAGTGACAGATAAAGAACATTCTGCCTCTGGTTCCTATGATAATTTGCGGGTTTTCATAACAGAGATGATGTCTGCTGAGGAGCTTCTTGCATGATGAGGCTGTGGTGCTGCAAGAAAAGCTGGAATGTTTGTTTTCTCAGAGACCTAAATGAAAATTGTCAGAGGGCTGGAACAGCTATCCTGTGGAGAAAGTCTTAGAGAGTTGTTCAGCCCAGCAAAGAGAAGACTCCAGGGAGACCTTGTTGCAGCCTTTCAGTATATAGATGGGACTTACAAGAAGGATAGAGATGTTTTTCCAAGTCAAGTGGTGCCAGGAAAAGGGACAGTGGTTTTTGACTGAAAGAGCATAGATTTGGATTGGACATCAGGAAGACATTTTTGACTATGAGGGTGGAGAGGCACTGGCACAGGTTGCTCATAGAAGTGGATGCCCTATCCCTGGAAGTATTCAAGCTCAGGTTGGATGGCGCCGTGAGCAATGGGATCTAGTGACAGATGTCCCTGTTGATGGCAGCAGGGTTGGACTTGGATCATCTTTAAAGGCCCTTTCCAATCCAAACCATTTTCTGATTCTCTGCACTGGGGCCTGCATCCACTCCTGATAATTAAGCGAAGTCAAAGGCAACCTAAGGATGGACCTTTCTTCTTCAGGAGATGCAGCCTACCTTTGCTTCATTCATTATACGGAAAACTTACAGCAAGCTCAGTCCTTTTTTATGGAAGTGTTGGAGGTTCTTAGAATGAAGGAAAGGTAGAAACAATCTTACTCTTGTGGGTCAAAGCGGGGAAAAGCTGCTGTAGGAGAAAATGTTTTCCTGGTGATAGAAGCTGTGTGGGTGCATGTCTCCTCAATGCCTCTTCTGTGTATGACACTGTCAGGGTTTCTCTTTTGGGAAGCATGAGTGGACTTGTGCAACAGCCCCATTCAGACAGCGCCTGAGAGGGGGCAAGTGCCTGCTGAAATATCTGTATTACTCGCTCTGCAGAGCCAAGGGGAGGTAGGAAGAGATCTCCAAGTTTGTGAGCCACTGGCTGCAGTGAGGTTGTGCTGCTTCCTTTTGCAGAATGAGACCAAGTTGGGCACATAGCTCAGCACAAGGTAATGGGGCGATTTTGCGTTTTCCCCAGGTGATTTGGTTTTCCCCTCAGCCCTGCCTGCTGCCTTGCTTCCCCCCACAGCTGGGAGTCAGGCTGGCTCACAGAGCCCTGTGGTAGGGGCTGCAGCTGGATGGCACAGGCACATGTGTAGCAGCCACCTCCAGTGCCTTATTTAGTTCTGCAGAAGACATGGGAGCTTGAATGATGAAATGAGGAAGAGGTGAGGCTTGAATTTCTCTACACCTGGTTTGTGGGAGCTCTGAAAGTTTCCAGAATACCCTGATTCTGTGGGTGTTTTCATGCAACACTCATAAATTCTGTGTCAAGTTCATTTCATTAGCAGCGAATTTCTATCTCCCAGGAGCAGGTGTGTGCTCATATGAGAGTGACTTCAGTGTACACTTCCCCAGACATTACGAAATGAGAAATACTGGCCTGTCCAGACACTGCCTTCCCTGGAGGGACCTTTGCAGACCCTGCTTCTTTTCCATAACACTCTTAAGAAAAAAATTTTGCTTTTTTATTTTAATCTTGTTCGTCTCTTAAGTTGTGCTTTGTCACTGTTTGAAACCCCATGCTGGGAATTGTTAGTCTAGCAACAAATCAGAAGATAATTTATATTCTCGTAATAGCCAAGTTCAATAGTTTGAAATTCCCCAGACTAATAGTCTCCCTTCTTAATCCCACCCCAGGCAAATACTTTAGAACATGAATTTAAGCTACGCTAATCTGTAAAAAGAAAAATGTACAAATGGCATGGGAATATTAGTTTCTGTCCTATTCTGCATAGCTGCAAGTTAATGTATTTGTTATTGTAATTATGTTAAACATCATGAAGCATATGCATTTTCAGAATAACCTGAATGAATATATTGCATTTCAGAGTGCATTAAAATTTGAAGCTTAAAAGCCCAAAAAGCTAACTTTTAATTATGTCTTGAGTGAATGTTCTTTTCCACTATAACCGCGTAAGCAGTCTCTTACCTTGAGGAGGTTTTATAGGTGTGATGTTAGATATTCTCTCTTTGGTTCTTTAACTAAGATTTTTTTCTGCAGACATTTAAATGACTTGGGTCTGTAACATGTTATGTCCTGGGTAGATGTTCAGTACAGCAGAAACGTCTGTACTCTTCACACTGTTAATGCTGCTTCTCCAATTCAGGCAGCCTTCAGCACCTCGTTGAGTTAACCCAGCAGTGGCTTTTGGGGAAGGGCAATACTGAACAAGTAGGTGAAGGGCATTGTTTTAAAAAAGGCCGTTGGTTCAGGACTCGTGCTGTGCAGGATTAAGAAGCAAAGACACCATCATACTCCAAGTCCAAGGGCTGGTGGATGAAAAGCTGGATGTGACCCAGCAATGTGCGTTTGCAGCCCTGAAAACCAACTGCATCCTGGGCTGCATCGAAAGCAGTGTGGCCAGCAGGGTGAGGGATGTGATTCTGCCCCTCTGCTCTGCTTTCCTGGGAGCTCACAGTTCTGTGATTCTGTGAAAACAGCACAGATCAGTGAATTTCTGACTTGGAATCTGAAAGGTAATGATTACCTTTTGAAAAGCTGGCTGAAATGAGACAAACATATGCAAGAGGGAAATAAGAGCAGTGTAGAAGCATTTGCCTCTCAAAATGTTATTCTTAAAGCATATCAAATAAGTAATGCTGAAGATGGTAGTAGGGAGAAAGAAGGAAAGATGATGACCAAGACTGGAGATAAAAAGCTCAAACCTGCAGTTTCTCTGCAGGGATGAAGGAGTCATCTCTGGAAGCTTTAGAGACAAGTGAATTGTGTTCCTTTTTTTCTGTGTATGATGGGGAGATACTCAGTGTGTCTACGCTGGATGAGATTATTGGTATAACCTGCACATAGAACTCTTTGTGCTATGTGCTCCACACCCGTAAGTAGTTGGCTGTCTAGTAACAAGGTGGTTTGTGTACCAAACAAGTTACAGCAAGAGCCTAAGGTCTGGGTTTTGTTGGTTTGGTTTGTTGTTTTTTTTTTGTTTTGTTTTGTTTTCTGAAGTCCCTCTGGCTATGTAATAACTCACATTTTCTAACCAAGACCGTGGCCCTCCCTCCGCGTCTCAGTGTTGTGTGTGTGTTGGTACTTTCTTAAAGTTGTATCCAATCTCAGGTTCAGTTTTAAGCTAATGTTTTGAAAGTATTCCTGGAGTTCAGAGCAAACCGGTCAGCAGGTGACTTTGCTCCCTTTCCTGCAAGGTGCAGGAGATCCTACTTATTGTTTTTACTTGAGAATATCTGGAGTATTTTGTTCCTTCTTGCCTTTCTCTTTGGTGAGCTGTGATGCCAGTACAAATTGCCCATGCAGAAAGCACATACCAGCTCAGAGCTGTGACTTGTGCTGAGGGAAAATACACAGTTACCAACCAAATTCCAATCCAAATTAGCCTTCACCCTTCTGCCTGCGAGTTTAAAAGCTTATGTCCCTCAGTCTATAATTTTCAATAAATTTCAAATTTTTTTTTGTTAGGCTTTAGGTGACATGTGAGTTGTGCAGCTACAGTGATCTGTAAATGACAATACACTGGAAATCAGACAGAAGATTTCACCTCAGAAAGAAGTAACAAACATGTTGTTTTGGGAGACAACAAATGTGGAGATGTGGAGTTTGTTAAAGATGTGGAGTTTGTTTCGGTGTCTTGTTTAAGAGACCAGGTCTATCCTGGCCTACATGTATTCTGTCTGAGGTACCATAACAAACCTGTTTAAGCAAAAAATTAAGTTGAATGCTCTTGTGCTAAAAAACTTCAGACAGTTAATATTAGAAAAGACAAACAGTGACAAAAACTACCCCAGACTCGTCAGACTTGAGGACGTTAGTGGGATGGAGTTCAGAAGTCTGACTGACAGCTCTGACTTTCCTGTGTGTAGCTGTTCCTTATTAGTCTGCCTGATTGGAGGTATGGTTTGGTACTTTGCACCTCTTCTTAAACTACCTTTCATTCCTATTTCTACAGACTTTTGAATTAAGTAATTCTGCTTGTGAGATGCTAGGAGGTGTTGTCACTCTTTCTTGGGTTGGGCATTTTTGTTGCTTTTTGGGGTTTTTTGAATCTGTATGAAAGCTTAGTGCAAATATCAGCTTTGTGATTTTGACAGTAGGAGATGTGCCTTAATTCTTCCAAGAGATTTGCTGATGGGTATTTGTCTCTCCTGTCCCAACCTCATGAATAAATCCTTGCCTGTGTTAGGAATAGTGTTGGACTCTTCAAGCCCTTAAAACCAAAAAAATTCACAATACTACTTGCCTTAGTTCACTCATCAAACCATTTCAGAAAAAGCTTCTAAAAAGAAGTAATCTCAGTTGTTGTCCCTGAGTGGGTGACAAAATGGACTTTTGGGGATGTTTAGGGAAGGAATGTGTTGGGGCAGTGTATGGGTGCTCTGACTGGTTACAGAGTGGAGAAAACAGGTGATTTCTTGCCTGGTTCAAAAGTTCTCACTGATTAATTCCTGCGGTATAACCATTGGAAATGCATGACTGAGTACTTAATTTCTTATATTTATGGGTGAAGTTAAATGAGGATCTTTGTGGCAAATAGATTGAAAAGCTTCAGGCATGGTTTGCAAAAACATATTTTGACTGATAAGCTTTATGAATAAGACTGAAAATCTGATATATGTATCTATATATTTGACCCATGTGTCATTTTTAACCACAATGCTAACTTTAATATAAATAAAAGTGTTCTTATAAATGAGTAGAATCTCTCAAAGACCAAAATGGTTGTTTAGTGCTGAGTTAGAGTTGCTTATAGATAAGTGTTAGTTGCAGTGCTTTGTGGTATGGGCCGTACTATTTTTTCATTACAAGCCCTCTTAGCCATTCATTTTTTGCTTTGCCTTGATTGGGTCTGTGATTCTTATCTAAAGGAGTAAAAGGTACTTCAGTAAAGATTTAGGTTAAAGCAGCACGTAATTAAAGTTCTTGTGTGTTTCATCTCTGCTCTCTTGAGTTAGCTTGCTTGTAAGAGTGTAATGGTGTATCACCTTCTATTCTCAGCTTTAGCAAAATGGGCCACTGGTCCCAAGAACGAGGATGCCTGAACAACCCTGGATGAGTTGTAAGAAAAACAGAGCTTTAACAAATAAATATGTATGAAGTCCAAGATGCATGATGAGCATGTAGGAAAGCTAAGGTACCTGTCCTACAAGAGCACATAAAATACCTTGTGTAGTCCTCTGAAGCAGTACCGTTGTAGCTGATGGCCATGGGGATGGCCACACATCTTGTGTAAAGAGGGAAATTGCTGGTCCTTTTCTTTCAGCATTGCAGTGTTTGACTTGCCACTGTCTAAATTGTAGGCCGTAGTCTGTGGAAATAGGGTTAGCAGGACACCTTCCAGAAAGGGAAGTTGGGCTATAAGCCATCAGGGAGATGGTGGAACAGCCAAGCCCAGGGCAGCACCACATCCTGGCTGGGCAGAAGGAAGCCAGTGGTGCTGGGGGAGCCGTGGGCTGGAAACACCATCTCCTTGCACCATGCCGGTCACATGCTGAGAACACACCTGCCTGCCTCCTTCTCTAGCAGCAGGGTCTGAGGGAGGCAAGGAATTAGTGTAATTACATGATTTTGACCTCAGAATGGGGATTGGGGTTTCTCAGACCTGCTGAAATAAGTGGCAAGTGCTTCCAGACTGGGGTTCTCATTGGAGGTAGGGTCTGCAGGTTTGTTCTTGTGGGCATCTCAGAGCCTCTGTTCTTGGTGTATCTGCCTGTGTTCTGCAGTTCCTAAGATGAAATCTCACACCATCCTGTAGCTGTGAGGTAAGAAGGAAAAACGACTCCTCTGCTGCAAATGTTTTGTAGGTGGTACATTCTAGAATAAACGTTTGTCCTGTTGGTAGAAAGGGTTAAGCATTGAGGGCAACAGGTATAGGCAGACTTAGGTATGTGATATGTTCGACTGTTTTGCAAGGTGCTATAAATGTTGGCTCCCTGTAATCTGATACCAGGGTAGGACAGGCTAACCTAATGGAGGAAAATAGACAGCAATGTAAAAGAACTGGAAATTCAAGTCTAGCTGACTAATACCAGCCTGCTCCAGAGGCTTTTGACTGTTCATTTTGCTGACAGCTGACAGCAAATGAGAGGCAAACAACAGAAACATAGCCTAATCTGCTCTATATTCATACAGATTTTTTAAAGACACGGCAAAGGTAAGACACTTTATGTTTCTCAACCTGGCACTTGCCGAATGCAGCCTTGAACATACACATCACCGACAAGAGCAAAGTACCAAACTGAGGCTTGAAGTCCAGATCTGTGACTTTGGGAAAGGGGAGGCTTCAGCAGGTTCTGTGTGGATTAGTTTGTGCCCCTTTCTAGTTGGTGCACATCAGTTAAATTCAGATTTCTGAAACTGCTCAAGTACTCAAACATAGAAATGCAAATCACACAGCATTTCTAGGGCTTCGTCAGAGAATAATTTTGAACTTATTAAAATTTTTTTTTTTGCACAAGTTTGTTGCACTTGACGGTCCAGTTAGAAAAGTTTTTTAAAAAATTAATTGTGAAAGGAAATCCACAGAATGCCGAAAATCTGTGTTGCAGAAGTTGTAGCGGGGTTTTTACTGAGCTGGGTCCTGTAGCAACTTCTGCGGAATGCTGAAAAAGTCCTGTGGGAGTTTAACTCCCTGATCTAGAATTACTGATGCTTGGCTGGAAGAGGTTGCCTGGAATAAGAAACTTTTAACTTGAACTTGATCTCTGCTGGCCTCTTTTTTTTTTTTTTTTTTGTTTTCCTCTTTAATATATATAAATTTTGTGTTCATTTATAGTGCAGCTAAAAAAAAAAAAAAAGGTTTTTTTTGGCCATCCATTTTTCTTTGATAAACTTAACTTTTACCTGCAGGTGCTTTAAAAATAATGACTGTGTTACTCATTTATGGGCAAAATAATTTTTAAAGAACAAGTTACAGTTTTATGTCAGTATTGGGTACAGACTGGCAACTGGTAATTTGCAAAGTTTGGCACTTTGTCAAAGCAATTATATTTGGTTTCTCTGATCTTTCTTCCTCCCACTGCCACTACTTCATTCTCCTGTGTATATGCGTTAATCAAAAGAGCAAAATCTTTCAGGGTCAAACAGTTCTTCCCCCCTCCACCCCTCTTTTACAAGTTTCCTCATATCCTGTTTTAGCTGTCTTGGAGCTCAGCCCTTCAACTCTTTCTGTATTGAGATTTTTCTCTTGGAAATCAGTGAAATTTGACTTATCTGCTGCTCTGTTGTTATAGATGCTTAAGCTTGTGGTCTTAATGCTCCACAAAAGGTGCTATTAAATGCCAGAAACCACTTAAAGATGCCTTTTAAAACATTCATTTTGTGTCACTGGAATAATGCATTTGGTTTGCAGAAATTTCTGAACCGGATTTGGGATTTCATCAATTTACTGTTTTCTCTGTATCTTTTTTTAAAACAGCTTTTTGAGATTTTGTGCAATATAAAAAATAGTAAGATGTATTTGATACTAATGTTACTTATTAATGCTTGTAATTTGGTTATCTTATTACAAGACATAAAACCCGTCCTGTCTCTGCAAGTTTTCTATTGGATAAAATAGCATATACTAATTGTTGAAGGAGAGGAGGTAATGAGAGATCTTTTGTTTTCCTTTCTCTCCGTAATTAGTATCACTTACCTCTCGATGAGCTAGACTAAGTGGACACTTGCAGTGTCATATCCAACTTGTAGTCCATCTATTCTGGTTTTGCAATGTTTAATGTATTACTGTTTTTCTAGTGGAGAATATGTGAATCCAGAAGTGAGCAGTTAATAGGAATAAAATTACAGCAAAATCCTGCATTTAGATTGCGATGTGCATTACTGAAGGTTTGTCGTGTGTTAAGACAGCTCTTTTCCATTGTTTAAAAAGAAATCCTTATGTAATGGGGCTGGTTTGGTCTAATTACATTGAGCTGTTTTTAAAACATTTTACAATTTTCCTAGGCTTTCTACTTTTGTCATGTCTGTAGCAAGGAGTTTGAGCAAGTACATCTAGGCTGATGCATTTTTAATTGCTTTCCTTTCATCCTTTCAAAACCAGTTGCTTCTTGACTTCATTGAATGTCTCCTTGTTCTCATTTTATCAGCTGGGAAATATGATCACCTGACTTTTTCCTTTCTTTACCAATAGTGATGAATTAACTACAAAAGGCAGAATCAAGAGGCAGACCAAGTTAGTGACTGCCAAGAGTTTTGGACCAGCAAACCACACTTCCCAGCCTCTGCATTTATTGGGCACTAGCATGCACATGTGCCATTATGCAGTAGCAAGAGGAGAAGCAGGTCTTTGCTATGAATATGATGTTTTCAGCTGGTCCTTGGATCCATAATACATTGCTAAACAAGGCCATGCTTCCAGAAACATTCTCCGTAACAAAACCTGATGGTTGTTAGGATAAGGGACCTTTAGACAGCCCTACAGAGAAGTTCTTAGAAAGACAGGCAGTCATGCTGTTGGTTTCCAGGGAGCTCGGTGTGACAGCATGCTTGTGACCAGCATTTTTCAGGTGGTGAAGGCCTGACTTACACCCCTCTCTCCTTTTTGACAGTACCTATGCACAGATATTAGCTTTCCAAGACCAATATATTCATGCTGCCCTGAGATGTTGGTGCTGCTTCATTCCCCTGGCTGGTAGACAGACTGTGGAATTCTTGCAGGCTTGGCAAGCTGTGTGATCTCCCCATGCACTGCCTGGGGGACTCTGTGCTTTTGTGGGGGGGGAGGGGAGGGAAGTGCTGTTCATCTTGTTTGTTTGGCTTTTAGTGGGTATGGGGAAGATCAAGCTAAATATTTTCCCAGCAGCACTGGGGTGTTGATGAGCAGCAGTGGGTGGAAGTGACGGAACTGGAAGCAAAGAAGGAGGACTCTTGTGTATCCTCTTGTTGTGTAGAAATGTGGGACGTTGTGGGGTTTTTTTTATCTTGGTAGGCAAAACAGCTGCACCAAAAGTTAAAAGTCAAGTCAGTAGAAGGGCACGCATTTCATACATATGCTTTGGTGTATGTGTGATGCATGTGCACATGGGTGTAAAGCGTGGTCATGCAACTGCAGCTGATGTGTGTGTGCATGTGTCCATGCAGGCAGGTAGAGTAGGGGCAGTGCAGTGAAGCAATGTTACGTGGCTTTTATCTAACTGTAGTTGAAGTAAGTGGTTTATCTGTGACCTGAGGCTTCAGTAACCCAAATTGAATCTGAAAAGTTTCAAGGCCGTATGGGTAGCCAGGTGGTGACATAAACACTTCTAAAAATTTCCCACTATCTTCTCTTTTAGGTGTCTAATGTGCCAAAAGTTGGGCAGCTGCAGAATGATGTTTGAATCCACTAAACGGTTTTGACTGGGGGCTGGGGATGGAGGGAGAGCTGGGGGCTGGCCGGCAAGGAGGAAAAGAGGTCCAATATCTCACATGATTATTATTCTCTAAAATAAGTATCGTGTGAGATATAATAATAATAATAATAATAATAATAACTATTATTATTATTATTATAATTATTATTATTATTATTATATCTCTCACGATACTTATTTCGGAGCTCAGGAGCTTCAGTAGTAAAGCTGGGGAGAGCCTGTCTTTTAGGTCACTCTTTAGGCCTGTCCTGTTGGTGGTAGGCTGATCTTTTGCTGCTGCAGCATAAATCAATTACTTACAGTGCTCTGCATCTACACACCTACACTGATTTGGGGCTACCTTGACACACTGAGCATGCTGGCAGGAGAGGATACAGAGGAAAAAAAACCTCAATCATGCTGTAATTTTTTTCAGCTTTCCCAGCAGTGCTCTGCCAGGTTGCTGGGTTTGGGTACAACAGCTGTGTTACATAAATGTGCTGAATAAAAGGGACTTAAAAAAATATGAGGGAACATGGGAGATTGGAAGAAAAGGATTTTTAGGGGTGGGGGAGTCTGTAAACAATGCTGGAGCCGTTACTGTTGATAGTCTGGAAAGGAACCTTGCCTCAAATTAAATATTCAGGCTAAAAGAGCTGCAAAAAAAAGATGAAAATGTGATATTTTTTTTTGTGATGGCAAAGAGCTTGTTCCTTGCATTTATGCTTTTTGCTCTCTTTGGAGTAAACATCTGTTTTTATGTCGAGTGGGTTCATTTCACTTCTTTGACTGTGTGTCAGTTTTGGGGTTTTGTGCTTGTTTATGTTTAAGAGATGAACCCTCTTACTCTCTGTCCTCCTTGCTGTATATGCACTGAGAGCCTGTGGTGACACAGGCTGGTTTCCAGATGGGCTGCAAAACAGGGATTTATTGATACTGATGATTTCTTTGTCCTTAATGAAAGCTCAGCAAAGGTCACTCTGTTGGCTTTTATTATGTCAGCTGCCCTTTGCACAGTTTGCCCTAGGCAGTGTGGATGCTCTCAGAAGATTTGAGTCTGTTCCTTGTGTTGTTTCTTTCCTTCCTCAGTGCTACCCTCCTACCATGTTGTTTTTCTATCTCCTTTAATTTGTGTGAGCAGTTGAAATACTGAGCCTTCAAAAACTTTTTGTGCCAAGTGACATATATTAATTTGTTCTTCTTGTAATTTCATCAAGTGCAGATGCCCTGGGTCTAAGGACATGGTTCAAAGCCCTTGTCCTGTGCAAATTTGTAACATTACTGAATAGGAAAAATTAATCCATGAAGAATGACACAGGATACTCAGGGGTTAACATTTATGCTTAGCATGGACTATATATAAAAATCATTGTTGGTCTGGGATTTCTGCATTAAGAGAACTGCAATATCATTCAGCTTTGTCATCCTTTTTAAGAAAACCTGACTCTACGATGACACTCGTTCGTTATCTTAAAGGGATGTGACTCTTCTGAAGGTGAACTGACTCTGAGTTGAACTGTCCTTAACCTCCACTGGTAGAATGGAGTTAAAAATTTGAGTGAAATGGTGTGGTTACCATCCATGTGTTTGACCTCACCTGAGATGGTTTTCAGTCCTTCTGTTCAAGATTTCCAGGTGATGTCTTTAATCTTCCCTTTCCACTCATTCACTCCCCTCTTTCCTATATCCAAGACAGTGTAGAGAAGGAGAGGTTCAGCTTTGTATTTCTGTTAAGTCACAACTTTGACATTTCTAGGCTAGAGCTAATGCTGCAGACTGTCTCAGGAAATGAATGGGAAATTCCAATCTCAAGTGATTTGTCCCTGTGTCGAATGGGTGGAGTTGTTCCATCAGTAACTCAGAATTCAGATCTGCACTTAAAGCAGCTAAGCTGGTTCTTATTTTAAATGTACAAATGATCTTATTAATTTCATGAGAAAGGCAGTGCAGCATGATTACAGTCATCTTTAGTAACCCTAAATGGGACTGGATCCACTAGCTTGCTGGAGGCATATTCCAGCTCATCTGGGATGCTTTCATTACCAAGACTCGAGTCATCCAAGCTTATAGGTGACCTTTAGCAAATTTTTGGGTTTCTGCCTGGTACTTCGATGTGTGCTACACCTGCTCCAGTGTGGTGCTGTTATCTTATTTTGATGTTCTGCATTACTGTGCTTGAATGCTGAGGTAGTATGGCCTGTACTGGCTCATTTTGTCAGGATTTGAAGGAGAATTTGTGAATTCCAACATGGAGCCTAGTTGCAGTACTGCAGCTTCGCCATTGGTACCAAAAACATCGGTTCTGGAAGTATTTCTTACAAGCTTTGTTGAACTGGCTCAACAGGGCTAGGACTAACTGGAGGTTATAAATGGTGAAGAGTGGTGGGGAAAAAGTTGATGTTTAGCTGATGTCTAGGACAGAATCCTACAGTGCATCTTCTGGGATACCCAAGTAGCATGTGCTAAGGCTTAAATTGACTGAATGTGCTTTTTGACAGGCTGATTGAGGAGTTTGTTTCTAGATGTTGAAATCAGTGGGTGAGGGGAGTTTCCAGGGGGATTGAAATACTTTTTTTTGAGTTCAGTTTCAAGGATTAAGCAAAATTAAGATGTTTGTTTATATTGTTGTGCTGGTTTTTTATAATATATTTGTACAACAATTATTAAAAATGAAAGCAAAACCTTACTTCCTCTATAGTTCTGAAAATTTGATGTAAATTTTATGATAATGTGTATTGGGTTCCCTTTCTCCTAGGACTATTTGTATGTAGTCAAGCTTACTGTGCATGTGAATACAATTTACACATTTTATGGTGTTTGCAAATAACTTATTTTCTACTCGCAGATGTATGTAAAATCAGGCCGGGGATAAGTGGCATTATATAGCAAAAACAATACTCGTGTTTGTGTTAGCCTATAGACAGCAGGACCCTGTGATAGTAGGAATAATGAAAGCACAGTATATAAAAATAGATGTGGAGGAAAATATAGCTGGTTTAGAATTCTGCTGGCTTTTGTGAAAAGCTGCTCTTGTTTTCTATATGGCAGAGAAAATAATACAGGTTAAAGGAAAGCACTTTTGCATTATTTTGCTGTGCTGTTGTTGCCCAATAGAACATTTGCTATTTCTATATACTGCTACAGAAGTAATGAAAAATATCCTGCAAACAATAATAGTCTGAGTCCTCAACCGTTATATGGTTAGATATAAAAACTCACTAAAGGCTGTTCACTCACTTGTCTTTGGCTTTGGTACTAATGTTGTTAGATGTTTCTGTTGTAAGAAGAGTGTATCATTTGACTTTATTTATAGAGCCCTCAGTGGTTTTGGGGATGGGGTGTAGGGGAGAAGGAGCAGTCTCACATCACTGCATCACTGCAGTGCAGAATTCGTAAAACAGCTTTTGACTGACTGTTCCTACAGTGCTATCAGATGATTTGGAGTTTCATGCTAGCATAAAGTGTGACTGGTTTAAGTAGTGTTTGTGTGGATCAAATGCATTATGCTGCTGCAGTCTCTTAAATCATATTAAATCATGATAATTAGTTTTGCATTGAGTGTTTTGTTGTTTCTTTTTTAAAATAAAAAGTGAGGAAATATTTATTTATGGCTTTTAGTAAGTTTAGTGCCACAGCTTTTGCATCTTATGCATTTAGTGTACATTTTGTCATTGTAGTACCTACTGTAAAATATTAGTATTTTTCAGAATAATGAATTACCTGTCACTAATGGAAGAAAAGGACAGTTCCCAGTGCACATGGGGAACTTCTAAATTTTTTTAGGGTAGCTTCACCTCCAGTTTTCCTTATATGTAAGAGCTTACCGGGTAGCCTGGGTCTCTAACACATCCTTTATCCCTGTTTTACATTGACTCTTTTAATTGTTATTGACATTAGAAAGTTACTGGATCTTAAGGACTTGTAGTCTTTGTTCATATATGTGGCTTCAGTCAGTGTAATGGCCATGATTGTAAGCCCTTGCAGTATTCTGGCTCTGGACAATTAGCTTAACCCTCATTTAAACAGAAGCCTCCATTTGGACAGCTGAAGAGGTTCTTGTATTTCCCTGTTTGCTTTTTGCAGTTGCTCTTCACTGATTAGAGGGTGTGGGTTAAAATATTATTTAATCTTGTTGGACAGTTACAATTTATTCCTAAACAGGAACCAAAATAGAAGTTGTACTTCAATAAATTTCCATACCTGTCTTCTCTTCTGAAAAAGTTGGTATATCCCTGTTGGCATAGATTGCCACTTGAATCTCTGTCTGTAGGAAATACTAAACTATATATTATATAGTTATGTACTTTATTTTCAGGCTGGTATACAGGATGGTAGGAGTCTAGGATGGGCCAAGTTGGGCTTAGTCCCACTATACTGGCAATGTGTGTCTGCTTCCTAATGGCATCCACATCTTCTGAAAGGCAAGGCCAATTAATTAGATTTAAGGAAGTCACCCAGGATTCTATGATTGCATGTAATGCTTTCAGTGCCATAACCCTGCTGAAGTATGGGGAAAGCCTTGTTAACTATTCAAGTCAACCAGTAAAATGACAAGTGCTGAGGTTGAACAGTCATGGTTCCAACAGCACTGCCTTCTTTGTTCATGCATGCAACTCTCATTAAAGCAAATATTATATAGTTAAGGTTGTGGCTACTCTTACAAACCTTTTAACAGCTAATTAGAGCATGCTTTGGAAGTTGGGGAGGTTCTCCTGTTTGCATAATCTCGGGTTTGGGTTTCCTGATTTCTTAGAAGGGTAGGATCTAGTGACTTAAATGCCTAAATGCTCTGCCATCACTACTTAGGAATTTGGGAATACCACAGTCTATATAGGAAAAACAGCTGTTGCATTTCCTAGAGTGAAGGAGTACAAGTCTCTGACATGATCCTCCCTAATTAAATTGCTTGGCAGTGGGGAGAGGAAGATGCTCTTCATTTTTTTGAGTTTCAGCCTACTGTAAAAACAAGGCAAAGTTAAACCTCCTGTACAAAGGCAGCTGCTAATCCTTACCAGTGGCACTGAAGTTGGTTTTCCTGAGGGTCTCGCTCTGGATGGGTACGTTAGACTTCTGCCCCTTATTCTTTTGTCACAGCAGCTCTTAATCAAAGGCAGTTTAAAGAATTTTGCTCAAAACGCTAGGAACCACACATTTTTCTTCCTCTAAAATATATGGATTTAAATTCCTAGGCATCATCATATTCCTTAGGTTCCTAGTTTTAGACACCTGTTTCTGTTATTCTTTTGAAATGTTAGATTTTTAAATTAATGTATGGGTCACCTGAGTTGTACACGAAGAGTTCTTTTTGCGCTTGCCTCTTTCCCCAGAAGTGGTGCAGCAACCTCTTGGTCAGCTCACCTTAACCAAGTTTACCTTTGGCACTGAGGAGTAAGTAACAACATGGGAGCTGTGGGCATGCATCCCTTCACTGAAGCTGTTTACATTCTGTAGTTGGGGAATTTTTTTTTTTTCTTTGTACTGTGCAGTTTTTTTGCCAGTTCTAATTTGCCATGACGTGGTCAGTGCTGTTTCCTTCCGGCTGCTTGCAAGACTGTGGTAGAGATAAGGGTACGTTTACAGCGCATTTTTAATGTGAAGCTGAAGATCTGCTTCACGTAGGAACGTGGGGACTCTCTGGATTGTACAAAGAATTTATTTATTGGCTTAGTCATTTTGACATGGGGATTCGAGATCCACAGCATTTGACTTGCAAAACAACAACTTCGCTAAATTTGAACTGTATGTGAAGAAGAAATGTGATATACTTGGGATATCCTACAGCTGAGTAGGTCAGTCTGAGTTCTGTATTTTTACTTTGAATAAACTGTGAAGATGAGAGGTACTAATGAATGTGAAAACTGCGTATCTAAATCAAATGAAAATACAGATTTTGTTAACTTTTGTAACTTTTCCTTAGTCTCATGCTTTTAATATGAAACACTTTGAAACTGATGTCTTATTTCCTGAAACAGTTCTGTTTCTGGGAATGAAAGTTCCCATACATTAATCACTAAAAGTAATACCTTGGGAGACACAAAAGTGCCTGACTTCCTTGGACGTAGATAGAACAGTTATAATATGCGGAAAGCTTTATTACCACTGCTACTATTTCACATTGGTAAAGTAATAATTTTTTAATGATAATTTTTTTATTTTTCCCTTCACAGTGGTAAAGGCTATCGAGGTGGGAAGAGCAATTCAGGAAAGGATTTGCCTTGGTTTGTTTTGCTTTGAGAAGAGAAGAACCCAGGAACACTGATGATCTAAGAAATACGAACACTGATACTTGATTCATTTTGTGATCGTGCCTTTCTGCCCAGCTGGACCTCAGTGAAACTCTCTGTTCTTTCACGTTCAAGAACATTTTTCGTTATATGTGGAGCTGAGACCTGGGAATGCGTTATTATGGCAGCAGTTGTACAGCAGAATGAGCTTGTGTTTGAATTTGCCAGCAACGTCATGGAGGATGAGCAGCAGGTATGGGATGGTGTAAGAAACCATATTTGTACAAATTGGTGCTAAGAGTATTATGAAATATGAGGAAAAAATGTGGTGTAAAACACAAAAAGGAAACATTGAGGTCATTATTGTTGCAGCAGATCTTTGTGCTGTTTCAAAAGCTTCCTGTTGCTTCCTGTAACTTGCATGCACAGAACAGAAATTGGTTGAAATGTTATAACCTCTGCAGTACTACAGAGGCATCCTCCTCCCAAAATGTTTTTCCCATTTTGCTGATTTGTGCCAGTAGAATCCATGCATGTGTGATGTAGAATTCCCAAAATTACGGTATTTTAGAGTAGTTTCAACTTCTCTAGTGTGCTAGGATAAAATTCTTAGTAGAAGTAATGGTCACACTGCAGATGACTGAAAGGGGCAGTGTGTACCTGCTCACTGTTACTTACAGATTGGTATCTAAATTGTGTTACTGCATGCTGGTTGTTCAGAAATAAGCTTGAAAGTAATTTCAATTGGTTTCTTTTACACTGCAGGGAAAATATGTCTCTTTCTACCTGAGCAGACTCTCAGTTAGATGTTGATTATTTAAACCACATCCTGTGAGTCTGGAAGCTTCAGTGTAGGATTCCTATTGTAAAAATAATGCAGCTTCTCTAGCTGGTGGTTAATATTAGAGCTTTCATTTATTAATGAGAAGTGAGGTGTCTGAGTACCGTAGAGAAACAATTCTTAAAAGACTAAGTGCCATGACAAACTGTTCCTCTTTTGTTGATGTGAAAAGCATTTATTATCCTCTCTTTAAAAAAACCCCCACTTTTGGCTTTATAATCTTGTCTCTGGTTTTCTGTATGGCCTAATATCTGGCTAGGTCACTGGCCTGTTTCTGCTGTCAGAGTCATGCGATCGTTTCAATGAACTGAGTGTTGTCTGTCTAAAGTGCTAACTCAGTTTTGGGTGGAATTAGTAATGTAACTTCCTTCCCTGTATTTTTCCAGAGCTTGTGGTAGCCTGGGGATTTAGATATGGGAATTGCACAAGCGCAGTTGAAAACGAGCCTTACTTACTACCTCTGCTGGTTGTTCATTGTCGGCCTTACTTTTACAAGCCAATAGGAGAGGGGAGAATTGAGGTAGGGAGGGCTAGTTTCGTGTGGTTCCTGGGAGGGGTAGTGAGAGCAGACGTGGTTTTATTCTGTTTAGCCGTGTGTTCTGCTGCTTGCAATTTCTCCAGAAGCTTACCTGAAAAACCTTAAAAATATTAAAGAGCGCTCAACAGGACAGTAAAACCTTTCTAAATAGAGCTTTCTCCAGCTTCAGAACAAACTCAACCTTGATGTTTATCTCATAACCCCACTAAATTGTGCTCTAGATGAAGTCTAAGAAAAGAAACATACCTGTAGCATACCCTAAAGGTGATCAAATCAAAGATGCAAAAGGCCAGAGAAAGAGGGTGCATAGCAGGAGGTCCATTGCTGCAGTCAGATGCAAGCTCCTTTTGAATCACTGGGTTCACTTAGTTCAGATATCAAAGATGGAGGTAGCCAGCTAGCTGGCTGGCCAAAGGAAAATCTTAAATACTCGGTTGTAGAAGAGAAGTCCTGCACAGGGAAGCTTCCCTCCTGGGAAGCTGGTAGAAGGTTTAGTTCGGCCGAGGGTTCATAATACATTAGCCCAAAAAGACTGCTTCTTGCTTAAAGTTGATTGACCTGCTTCCTACCACGTAGGAGCTATTGCTACTCCTAAAGCTTTTAAATTCTTAGATTGGTTGTATTTAGGTATGGATAACACAATTTGTGTACTTTGCAAAAATTGTAGCTCTCTAAGTGCTCTATGTTGGGCAAAAGCATCTTTTTGGATCTTCATCGTATACGGAAGGTGTAATTAATTCATCTTTGGATAATTATTTTTGCAATGCTCCCACAAGCTGGCATTGTAAGAACTTTGGTATTTTTCTTCTTGTCAGAGCTTTGCCTGGAGCTCTCTTGTGCCAAGAGCTGTTGGGACATGGAACAGCTGCAGGGAGAGGTTCGGGGTCTAAGTGGCAGCTATGCTCACTATTTCAGGGAAGTCATAATTCATGGCTATTTTGTTTAATTTTTTTTTTTAAGTCTTGGTTAAACAAACATAAATTATGAACAGCCCATTTGCAAATGTAAGCATTCAGCATTCAATGGCAGATGCCAATGGGAGGGGCTCAATCACATGGACCCGTGTGAACGGGAAAGGCTCGCTCTTATCAGCTTTATCCTTTGCAGTTTAGAAAAGAATGATTTTTTAATTTTTTGTTTTTCTTGGAGGGTTCAGTTATCACATAGTAGATCTGTGGTGAGGAAGAAATGAAATGAAAATATCCTTGTAATTTTCAGAAGGGAACAAGTGGCTTGGGCTAAGGCTACTGATAACCTGTCTGGCTTCTGCTACATGTCAGGGATCTGATTAAAATAGAGAGATTGCTTTTTCTTTTTCTTCCTTTCTGTGTTTTTGTTTTGTTTGTTTGGGATTTTTTGTTGTTGTTGGGAGACAAGGAGAGACTGCACACGTAAAACTGGGCAGGAGTTTCCACAGGCTTTGGCTGAGTCAATGCCACTGTCTAAACCTGCTTTCTTCCTAGCTGCAGCTTCTTCTTTCAATGCCTTTTCTTTTAATCCTTTGTGGACTTACAGCTAATGTGATATTTGATCGGGACATTCTTAATTTAAAAAGCTGAATAAAAGCAGCCACAGTGGCTAGATCCCTAGTAGGAAGTTTTAAATGCTGCCAGGGACAAGTTGAATCATTACAACCGTTAAATTGCTAACATGGTTCCCAGCATGACTGCTCTGTGTCGGGCTGTGCTCTCTCAGGTGGCTCTGATGTGTGTAGTAACCTGTGCCTGAAGACCCCTTCTGGGTCCCTGGGGGATGTTTCTCTCCTCCCTTCTTCTGATAAAGAAGGGTCCAAGACCTTAGGCTGAGTCATGACTTCTGCACCATTGTCTCATGGCTAGATTTGCTCTTCCGTGTTCCCTGATATTGCCATGGGCTTTCAGAAAGATTAAGCCACCTGGTCAAGATGAAAGTCTACATTTTTTTGGCCATGTCCAGCTCCTGCAGAAGGTTCCTCCCCCTAATCCACTTGCAGTTTTATGAAGACTTTAAGAAAAATATGAAATCAGTAATGAGGCTGTCTTCCCAGAAAAACAAGCATCGCATGTCTGCCTGCAGCGTCCCTTTGTGAGATTTGGTCACTTCTCAGATGCTGGCCATGGGAACACCTTTAAAGTCAAGAGGCTGCCTCTGCACGGAGACCTTCAGCAGGGGAAAACCAAAGGCTGTTTTCTAGTCACCAAGGTCACTTTGCCTCATTCTGTGTAGTTCTCTAGGGTGTTTTATTTGGGGGGGGGGGGGGGGGGTTTTTTTTTTATAATTTAAAGTCCGTTGTTTTT
>VZRV01007602.1:393128-430132 GCA_013398115.1 Falcunculus frontatus | reverse complement strand
TTTTTTTCCCTGAGGTTGCTATCTCCTTTTTTTTCCCTATGTAGCTTTTCCCTTCTACTATCTATTGCATGCATTTCTTCCCACCCATCATTCACTTGCACAAAATTTATTCCACACCAGTTAGAAGCTAGTCACCATATTCCTGGGACAAGTTGTCATCCTTAAAGACTTGTAGTATGAGAAGACAGTACCTCCAAAGCAGAAGAAATCCCCTTCCTTATTTTCCATTTCCATGGCCAGGATGGTGTTTTGATCTTCTGTCAGTTGGTGACAGTTCAAGAGACAATTTTCAGAGAAAAAAAGAAACACCCTGTCAGCATGTCAAACACACTAGAAGAATTAGAGAGCAGGAAGGAAGATTGCTGCCTTTAGTCCCCAGAGCAGGATAGGGTTCCATTTTCAGGGGATTATGGAGTATAACCAATGCTTTCAGGGACCTGCTTATGGGACTTTCCACGGACTTCAGCATCTGTATGAAGTTTGCACTCCTCTGTATTGGTAAAGGTCGATCTACAGGGATTTGGTGTCTAAGATTTGGGAAGGTTTCAGCAGTAGCTCAATTGCTTTATATGTCCAGCAGACATGGGAGATGGGTTGAAGCCAAGTCAAAGCTTTGCTGGAGCTAGGGCGTCATATTGTACCTATATTTTGTATGAGAAAGATAAAGCAGCAGAAGTAGGAGAAATTAAAAAATACGCAAATTGTTCTTCTAGGGATGTCTGTATTGATTTCTTGAAAATCATTGCTGACACTTTGGGACTTTTTTTAAACTTTGGTGGGATAGTTTGCACTCTTCCTTTTTTGCTAGGGCATATAGAAGCACCTTTGTATTAGAAAGAAATTATTTTGTGATCTTGCTATTAGAGAGGTAATTTAATTTGTGTTAATTGAATCACTACCTTGTAGTTCTTAATTTAATGTTTTCCCTGTATGTAATTCTCATTACACACTAGCTTCAAAGGGAGCCATAGTAGAAAAAGGCTCTTTTGCAGTTCCAAATGTGTACAAAGTTATTTTTGTGTCTTACAAAGCAATAGAGCTAGAGGAAGGTTTAGCTTGGCTCTCAACTGGGATTCAGGTGCTTTCAGTGAAATCAAGAACTTTATAGAAGTACTGAGGTGAGATTATTACATTAGTAGTAATGTACATCAGTATTAGCTTTTAAAACTGAGTGAAAGGCTTGTTAATGAAATCAACCAATTGCAAATACTGTGCAAAAAAGCAATGACCATTTCCACAAAAATGCATTTCAAATTAAATTTTTTGCAGTTGTGTGAATGCTTTTCTTAATAGGAGCATATTAGAATTTGTTCCCTCCTTTCCTTTTCACAACCACGGAAGGAAGGAAAGTCCATACATTGTACCACTGAAGGGTATGAGCTTGAAGCAGGGGTAACAATAGTTTTAAAATAAAAGGCCACAAGAAGTGATGTTTACTCTGATTCTTCCAGTTCAAAACTGTGATTAAGTTAAAGAAAAGTGCATTTAAAATGTCTTACCATGAGTGAATGCTTTTCTGTTTGTCTCCAGTCTTTTGGAAGCATAGTGTGTCAGCAACTTCCTCGGATAGTCCGGCACCGAGTTCAGGTGAAGAGGTATTGCCCTGCCATGAGGGTTTCTCTGCCTGCAGACAGACACAACGACTGTATCAGAGGATGTGTATGATGATTGTTTCTAGACGTGGTCAAAATACAGTTTAGTCTTGCAGAGCAGTTCAGATCTGATCATATGGATCAAACCAAGTACTGCTGAGCTGCCTGAAGCAGCACAGTTCAGTACCACGGGAAACATTTTGGTCAGTAGTGAAGTATATTTTAGAAACACACGGATGTTTGGGCTTTTGTAACTAGGTTTCATAGCAAAGTGAATAGGGTGTAATATAAATAGGGCTTTGAGAAACTGGTCTGAAAACATGTGACAATCAGTTGATTTTATCTGTGTTTTGTTTATTATTCTGAAACATTTTTCTACAACTTGTCCTCTCAGAGTCCAAGCCAGTCGCATGAGCATCAGTCATTAGAGAAGGACAGTGCTGAGCCAGAGTAATTTTCTTCTCCAGAAGAAGCTAATGTAAGGCTTATCTTGAGCACAGGCAACTCGATCTGTCGCTGCAGACATTGCAGCTGCTGAGGCGGTGCAAGGGCGGAAGCGGGCGAGAGGAGCGCGCCTCGCTGCGCAGACGTGGCGGGGAGGAAGCTGGCCGCTTGCTGACGAGTGTGCGGGACACAGAAATGAGCACCCCAACGCCTCCACCATTTCACAGTCAAGTGTAGAGCAATAGGTGGTTTTAGGCCACGACTCATTCTGTTGTAGCACAGGAGCCTAAAACTGGCCAGGGAAATTGTGCCCTAGAAATACCATTTCTGTCCTTTGGCTGGGAAAGAACCTTGGGGTTCGTAGGTCATGTCCAAGTGCCTGCACGACAGCTGTCTGTAACTTAAATCCCAAAAGTTATATATTGTGGCACATTACTGAAACTGAGGTATTTGAGCTATTTTTAGAACATAATTGTATCTCAGGAATGAGTCTATAATGGACCATCTACCTTGTAGCTTATGGAACGTATTGTTGAAAATAAAACTTATTTTTAATGCATGTAGTTTTTTATCTTTCTTCTCTCTTTACAGTGCTTTATCTTTTTTTATTGATGTGGCTTTTATTTAATCAAATCTATTTGCTTATTCTTGCCTGGAAGCAAATAGGATCAAGGATGTTAGGGTCAGTAAACAAATAGGATGCAAAATGTGAACATGACTTTTTCTGAGGAACAGTAGGGACCTCTTGGCAATCAGTGATTTCTGGTTTCTCACCTCCAGCACAATGCAGCATTGGTTAGAGGTGCCCACAAAGGTGTGGGGTGGCAGCTGTCCCATTGCTTGACTTGATATACACCTGTCATCTGGCGATATGATTGCACAAGAGGGCTTTAACTGGTCTGCACTTTGTTCATTTTTATTGATCTTCTACCATATTGCTCTCTTTTGAAACATTTGAGAAAATAGGTCATTATTTGCTGGGTCTTTTTTTAAATTTTAGTTTCGTTGGCTTTTTTATTTTTTTAGGAGACTGTCCATGATAGAAGCCCATTAAAATACTGTTTTTGTTTTTTAGTTCTTTTTTTCTTGGTTGCCCTTTACCACAGTTTTTGCTGAGACATGTTTTACAAAACACAGAGTAATTTAAAGTGGTAATTACTGCCTTTTAAAACTTCTAATTGCACTTTCTACTTTCAGTACTTATGCTCCAGACTCTTCCCTAGGGGAGGCTTACTCCCATAGCTGTTGTCTGTGTTGAGCAGATAGCTCTGATACCATTTGCCGTCCGTGACGGTGTGCGTAGTGGCAAGAGTGAGAGATGAGTAATTCCTAAACAAGGGCACAATCATACAGTTGTTTTTTCCCTTGGGTTTTTAACTTGTGTGGTTAAAAAACCTACTTGATCTTCCTTCCAATATCTGAAGGGAATCTACAACAAAGATTGAGACTATTTATGAGAGCATGTGGTGACAGTACAGGTGGGAATGACTTCAAACTTAAAAGATGGTAGGTTTAGATTAGGTGTTAGGAAAAAGTTCTTTACTGTGAGGGTGGAAGGGTACTGGAACAGTTGCCCAGGAAAGTTGTGGATTCCCCATCCCTGGAAATGTTTAAGGCTCTGAGCAACCTGATGTAGTGGAAGGTGTCCCTGTCCATGGCAGGGGGATTGGAACTCAATGATCCTTAAGGTTTCTTCCAACCCAGGCCATTCCATGATTCTATGATCTGTGCTCTTCTGTGGAGGGTGGGACCAAATGTACATATACTGGTTTTCTCAGAAATATGTTTTAGCAACTTTTTAGGTTTTTTCTTGTTTTTAAGCTTGAGACATTCATAATGTGTTTTATTTTTGTAGTGAGGGAACCTTAGAGTTACCCTAGATTTTCTTTGAACCTGTTCTGCTGTCAGTCTGCTGTGACTTTCTTCCTGCAAATGACATTTTAAAAGACTCACTTTGGAAAATATGGTGTCTGTCATTATTTGATGAAAACCTCTTCCTGTTGAGCAGTTGCCTTTTCAGAGAACGTGCGTCTTATTGTTATTGCTGATCAGTTTGATTTCTGTTTTCCAGCTGCCTCTTTTCTTCTGTATCTGATGCAAAATGACTGTCAAGACTGAAGGATGATGTCTAAAAGCAGACTTAGGAAGGAAAGTGCTGAGGGGGGTGTGGTGTGAGTAAGGTCAAATGACTAAAGCCATAAGAATTAGAGAGGGAATGTATTACAGCACTTACTTCAACCCGTTACACCCCTTCGTTCTGTAGCAAGCGTCCCCTAAAATGGTGGTATTAAATAGCGTCTCATAGGAAGTTTGGTGCCTGTGAGAGTTTTGTCCAGTCCTCACAGCCACAGGACTCCTTCACCCTCAGCTTGATGGGAAGAGCAGAAGGTGAAGGTGTTTGCAGCAAGTTGCTCAGCCAGTATTATTACCAGCAAAGTTTAGCACTTACTGTGCTGTGCCGCTCCTCTGTATTGTCAGCTTTAATGCTGCAAAATCATGTTGTGCAGCTCTGGTGTTATGTACTGAAGTACAGTCACTACAGTAGATACTACAGCAGTATTCAGCCTCTGGCTCTTGGTGAACACTGCTGCTATTTGCTTCCGTGTGCTAAAAATCATCTTGTCCTTTACTATTCCATCCTGACGGTTTAATATCCATGTGACGTAGTATAGGTCTGTGGAAGTATTAGTCATTAAGCGGTTAGATTGGATGCAATCTAACTAATATTTTGTTGTTTCTTGTTTTCTACACCTCCCAGCTTGGTGATCCATCTATTTTCCCTGCTGTCATCGTGGAGCATGTTCCTAGTGCAGAACTCCTACATAACTACTCTGGCTTAACCTGTGTGGATGAACCTAGTGACATGATCACTGAGAACTCTCTGGATGTTGCAGAAGAGCAGATCATAGAAGATGATGATATCACCCTCACAGGTTGGCAATAAAACTATTTCTGTGCCATGTCTTTGCACCAAGATGGCTGTGACTAATGGTGGAAGAAAGTTTAATGACAAAAAACAACAGGGAGCAAAATGAATAGTGGTATTGAATGCTGTTAATTCTGTACAAGACAGAGAAAATGACATTAATATTGTTAGCAGGTGGCTTGCAATCCCACTTGCACAGCTGATAATGGTGAAGAGTTTCATCTATCAACAGTGATTAAGGCAGAGTCCTGTTCAGAGTACCAACAAGGTTTTCTTTGTTCTTCATAGGTTTTGTTTGCTTTTACTTAATAGGTGGAACATTCCTAAGTAAACATATATACCAAAAAGCAGGAATATGCAGCTTGAGTAGATGTACTGCTTTAACTTCCTGAGGCTATACAATTATAAATTAAAACATGCATGCTAGCATGGCTTTCTGGTATAAGTATACTCAGCATAGTATTAATTTTGGATCTCTAATAATGATTAACACCTAAAATACAGAAGTTTTTTGTAAATTCTGTTAGAAAAGGTAGCCCCAAAGAAAAAACAATTCTCAAGAGGAAAGCGCAAAGATATGTCACATTTTTTAAAAGCAACCTCTTGCTGAATGCATATATTTGAAGCACTTTAGCAGAAAAAGTCTCAAAGATGGGCTAGATACTTTACAGAGAGAAGTTTTCTTTCAGTCACTAGGCTCCACACCTGGATTGTCTCCAGGGATGGAGACACCTTGCTGGTTTCACTCATGCTTTTTACATTATTTCCAAAGACGTGCTCTGATACAATCTATAACTACCAAAAGCAAAACAAGAACTCAACATAACTTGATATGAGGAACAGTTCACAGAGTAAATTGATATGAGCTGTTCTCAGTAAATGGTTTTATCTGATGAAAATGGCTCATTTTTTTTTCATAGTAGTGAATTATCTGTGAACAGACTGTGACCGTACAAATAAGTTAGGTTATTATTCAAGAAGGGTTTACATACTCAAACAGTATTTCAAATTGAGACCTCTTGCCAACTTGCTGTTCATATTAATTATTCACACTACAACTGGCGTTTCCCCAGTGTGTTACTTAAGCACCACTTAATGCAGTAAATTTCATAGCAGATCATTTTTGTGAATCCATATTGACTGTAATATATTGTGTGTGAATTTTTACATGCATGAGTAATTGTGAAACTCCACTTTTGCGAATGCCCTTGTTAACCTTCTTTTTTTTGTTGTTGTTGCTGGTCACATGAGAAGGGTTTGCAAATTGCTGCCAGAAACTGAAAATATTTAATCCTTGTAACTGATGGTGTCCGAGGGTTTCTGGGATACTTTGGAGGCAGACAAATACAGTATTGTTCCCGTCATCCATTGTAGTTCAAGAAATCTAGTTTTCTTTAAAGGCGAAGTCCTTAGAAATTGAGAGCTGCCACTTTGCAGAGATGATTGTTGTGGAGGAGATGCTAACTAATTATCTGTTTCACAGTCTTCATCCTGTGCATGCTGTGGATTTCCTTAGAAGGTAGAGGGGATGAATGCAGGCCAAGCAGGGACCAGCACTGTGGCTGGAAAGCTCCTGCTCAGGACAAGGCAGGCAACACTGGTAGCTCAGCCCCTGGTCTCTGGCAGGAAGCTATCCAGCCTGACTCTAGTGGGGCAGAATTTGAGGCCCAGGGGTGTGAAGGCACCCCACAGGAGGAGAGGAGAGAACATTGGGTAGGGAGGCCCCTGTTATCTCCCTGCCCACTGCGGACAAGCATTGGCTTTAGCCACAGCTGCCCACTTGAACTGCAAGACTGCTGTGTGCAAGAGACTCCAGTTCAAGTATAGCTTGCTGTGGGCTGCCTCTGAAATGGGGCTAATCATAGCTGAATTTTCCCACCTACTCTATTTTTCAGCTGCTTTTTTTCTTTTCTCCCTTCTTTGAAGTTTCCTTCTTGATTTTATTCACGGGTGCGTTTGCTCTCAACAGTGAAATGCGTTGTTTTGCTCTTTGAAGTTAGTACCAGTCTTTTCAGTCACTTCCACGTTATGCCTTTGAGAGAGGATCAGACATCATAAAGACTGTACTAATTCCACATTAAAATATTTATAAGACTGATGTTCACAGCAAAACAAAACTGAAACCACCATAATTTATGACTAAACATTACTGAGCGATAACTGCTTAATATGAAGGATTTAGGTTTTTTAAAGTTACTAGTTTTTCAGTACTATTTTATGACTCTCATCCACTGGGCTTCTCTTTTCTCCTAGATTAACAGAAATTAGCAGTAAACCTCATGAAACTGAAGCAATTAGTCTTTAGGGATCTATCTGCAGAATAGTGGATGCTGATAGGTTTTTTTCATCTATAGGATGTAGCTTGAGCCCTTCAAAAGCACAGCTATCACACGTTGATGATTACTTACTTGTCATATAAATCATAACCTGCAGAAAACTAAACTATAAGAATAGCATCTGTTGCACATGAAACCCTGCTGAGACATGGCCAGCAGTCAGCTTTTTAGCTATGTTAATGCTCACGCTGTGATTTTTTTGTAATGAATTGGCAGATGTGCCTTATCACCCTCCTCTTTAGAAGCACTTTTCCCTGGAAAAACTGCGATGGCAATTTTATGGTCAGTTTGTTGCCAGTCTTATGGGATTTTAAATGATTAACTATCATGTAGTAAAGGGTGATTAACAAAATTAATTAGAGCATTTGGCTTTGAATGAAATTTTATCTCTAAAGGGAATATTGAAATATTTTTTTCTCTGAAAAATACAGGGGATAATGTTTTGTGCAGAAGAATTCTAGGCCAACTTGTCAGATGGTACAATTTGCTACACTTTGTATATCTTATTAATGTGGCTAATTATGGATATAAGGTACACAGGAAGGAGGAACTAATCGGATTGTGTAATTCCTGAAAACTTTTTTTTTTATTCTTGTTACAATTTTTTTTTAACTTAGTCATGTCTGGTGAGTTTAATTTATTAAAAACCACAGTTAATCAAAGTCTGCCATTTTGTGGTTCACCTGTTCTGGCATTGTTTTCATGAGATCAGGGAAGTGGCTGCACTGAGACAGCTTGTGGTGGGAGATGAGAGAGCAGGGATAGAAAATTTGCATTTACATGTCCTGTGCCCTAGTCTGAATAGGGAGCATGGAAGTGTGCATTTTCATGGATCGATAATGGTACTTAATAACCAGTTCAGAAGTTACTTTGCAACATTTTGAAGTTTGGTAGCATTTGCTTAGTACATTTTGTGAAGCTCTAGCAGTCCTGCACAAACCCAGTGTCTTTGGTGGTCATTTCTGATGTTACAAAGAAATCCAGAGGAGTAGTTAGGTGGAAACTGAACTTCATAGTGTTAATCTGTGAGGATTGTGAGTTGATGAGATGCCAGTTGTAAAAAAATGAGTTTTGGTTTCAGTTACTTTGTAAAGAAATTATTCACAGCTGCCTGTAGCTCTGGTTAAAACCAGGGAGGGTTTTTTAGTACACCTCCCCAATGAGATAATTTTCTTTACAAATTGTAAAGCCTTATTTAAAAAAGAAAATGGTGATTTGCAGGTCTCATGAAATACCTGTTTTTAAACTCAGTTTTCCAGTGTCAGATAACAATCAGCTCAGAGTGGATACTAAAAAGTAAGTACTTAAATTTAACAGCCAGCTATTCTGCAAAAGGGGGATCTGTCCATGTCTAATGGATCTCTTTCTTCTTTTAGCAACTTTAGATTTCTTCTGACATTATTTTGAGGCTCTACAGTCCCTGTTTTTGTCTCTAGTAAAGCCAGCAGTGAACTTAAACACAGCTGTGACTAGCACAGCCTTTATCTCAGCCTGGACAAGGACCCATGTTGTCTGCTCTCCAGAGCTGCCAGCCACCAGGGAAGCAATGGGAGTGGGACAGGATTGCCCAGAGTGGTGTGAAAATTTCAAAAAGGGCACTAGACAGGAGGAGGGAAAGCAGGACTTTGAACTGAGGTGGGGAACTTCCAACATGAGGCATAATTTCAGAGCAGAAAGCTGTGTTTGGGCAAGCCTTGTGCTAATGCTGATTCATAGGGAGCCTGGATTTGCAGTAACTGAGCAGAAATTGGCATGCAGAATCAGAGGCTTATGTTTGTGGCTTGCTCAGATAAACAAAAACTTGTAGAGTACCCTGGGAAAAAACTGATGATATTTTTAGGTGTGGTTTTCCCCCTCCCCTCTCTTTTCCCCCCCTTTTTCTTCTCCCCTTTTCCTTTTTTTCTTACCCATTTTTTCTTCCCTGCCTCTTTTTCCCTTTTTCATTTTTTTCCTCCCCATTTTTTCTTCCCCTTCCCCCTTTTCTCCTCTTTTAAAAAAAGTTTCTGCCTATTTTAGATAACATTTGAAACCTGATACTTTTCAGAAATGACACCACTCCACCGCCCCATTTTTTCAGGTCTGACTTTGACAAAGTATAAAAAAGAAGCCATTTCATTCTAATTCTTCTTAAATCTGGGACAGTATCATAACAGCCAGTGATTGGAATACCATTCTGCAACATTACAGAAAAGCTAAAATAAGAGACACCAGCTTGCCTTTGGTAGCTGAGTTGGTTATCTCTGAGCACTGTCTCATGTTGAGGGATGTGAATGAGCATCTTGCTGTTAAAAGGACAAAGAGGGGGTCCTCCACTTATTCTGTGAGGTGCCCCACACCTTGTTTGTGTTAGCTCTTGAGTCCTTGTAATTCAACTTGCTAACCCAACAATACACCCAAAATCTTTTCAGACATTTTATAAATCTCAGTTACCTCACTGTGTGATGAAAAAAGCATGAAGCCTGGTGTGTGTTACGTGACAGAAGTTTGGATCATGAACCAGGGGCAGAGATGGGAGGAAAAACTACAACCCTTGTGTTTTTCAGCAGTGGGGGAATATTAACTTGTCTTAAACCACTCTGTGAAGTTGTCTTCTCCAAAGATGCTTGAAGGGTATTGGCAAAAGCATTTCAGTGGTTAAGAAACTTAATTTTGCCATTCTGTGTTTGTGGATAGAAAGTTAGTGCTGCTGCTTGCAGAGGAATGCATCTGGTCCGGGTAGCTCTGCCGGCCAGCTGCAGAGTGAGATGCAGATTAAGCTGGGTGGGAGACAGAGACAAGGGGCTATGAACTGCCAACCTTTGAGATAACAAAGGGCACCAAGGTGGCACTTGGGCCAGGCAGGCAAGGAACAGTGAGAGAGACAGTAGGAGCCAGGAATTGCTGATCTTTTGGATAAGAAAGGAGAAGAAGACAGGTGACAGCAGCGGCAGCGAGGTGGATGGGCACAGAAAGGGAGAGGCTTGCCTGCAGGTGGACTGTGAGACTATGAAAATCCAGGGGTTCCTTGGTTGGGATCATCCTTGGGGGCACCAGCTCGGGCTGCTCCTGTGTTACTGTGCTGTGAATAAATGGCTTTATGGAATGAGACATCTGAGACTCTGCCATGGGAAACCTGGGGTTGAACTGGTGAGGAAACCTGGTCTGACTGTGGAGTGGGTGTGTGGGGAGCCAAGGGGGACCTGTCAGTTACTGCAGCTGCCCACTGCGAAGGGGCTTCGGTCCCAGCAGTGGCAGTCTCTGGCCTTGGGATGTGACTGCCAGTGAGTCTTGTGAATGGTCAGACTGGGAAGTTTCCTTAACATGCTTATATTTTTTGTGAGCATCAAATTATATTAATTTCTATGTTTACATTATTTATATGGCTATTATAAGTTCCTTTCATTAGTCTTGGATAGGGATGGTAAATTTCTAGCCGTATGGTGTAACAGTGATGTAAAGCTGGTAGTCTCTTCCTTACCTGCTGTTATTCATAGTGAGGAATTGACTCTGCTCCATCACCTTAGTACCTGAAAGCCAGCGAGTGGGTTTTGTCCTCCTGCAGCTTTCTCTGAGGAAAGAGCAGACAGCAGCAGCTCTCTCCTCCCTGCCTGCAGTACTGAGAACCTGGGGGTACCACTGCTGGCTTTTAAATTGTATGTGGCAATGTAAGCCAGCCACGCTCCATGAGTTTGGCTGAGCTGGATCGTGGCAGGCTGACTTTCCTGTCCATTCAAACAATGTCAGAACTGAGAACAGCTGCTTTGGCAGTGCTGTGTGCATTTAGTTATATTTGTATGATGTGACATCCTTCTTGAGGTCTTGGGAATGCGGGTAGATGATACGGGAAGTTCTCATCCAGGTAAAACTTAGAACCAGAAGCATCAAGACACCAGCACCAGTCCAAGCATGAACATGGCCTCAGACTGAGTGGGCTGTGCATGTTCTGTCTCCTCTTCAGATGGCCAGGCATTCCCTAGGGATGCTGTGTGGCTCTTGAGGCTGAGATGCCCGGGGTCCGAGCTCCTGAGCCTGTCAGCTGCCTGACAAAATTGTCAGCAATTTGCTGCCCTCTCTTGCTCTAGGGCTTCCAAGGTCAGGACCTTAGTCCATACTCTCTTTCTCTTCATGCTATCCTCCTCCCCAGCTCTGTGTTTCTCATTTCTTAAGACTGTTTGGAGATGTCAGCCAGGAGGTGCAGATCCTTAACTGTCTGAATGTCGTTGCAAGATGTAGGGTGGAGGTGGACCTGTAGACAACAGGGTGCGTTCCTGTGTGGATCAGGGGTTCCCAACATCTGTCTGCTTTATTCTGTCTTAGCCTGAGCCTCTTACATGTGGGGCATTGTAAGACTAAGGTTGAGAAAAAATCCAGAAGATAAGGAGGCTTCCGTAAATCACAGCTGGTGTAGGAGGTAGGGCTGATGCGTGGATGCCAGCATTCATCTTTGCCCCGTCATAATGATACAGTTGCTGAAGCTGTAAACATTTGGGATGAAACCAGGAGGTTTTGTTTGGTTGGTTTTTTAATTATGTAATTGTTTAGTGCTAATTGAACTGGGTGCTTTGTTGTTGCTGTGATTTTTTTAAGGTTAAAGTATAGAAATTCTGGCATAAACTTCTTGCTTTTGTGCACAGAAATATTCTGAGGTCATTGCACTGTGTTTTAACATATATGTTTGCTTGCTCTGTCAGTCAGTGTGGTGGGTGTTATTGGTTGGTTGGTTTTTTGTTTGTTTGGGGTTTTTGTGGTTGTTGTTTTGTTTTTTTTTAATGTGACTGCCCCACCCAAAATTCCTCAAAGCTTAACAGGGACAGGGAGTGTAAAGCTGGTAAAAATAACTGAGGTTTCTTGGTGTCCTAGGGAGGGGAATACTAATGCAGCCCTTTTTATCACTTTGATAGATGCAAGTGAATTCCCCAAAGTTGCATCAAATTCATGTCAATGGATATGGAAGCCCAGCCCAAGCATTTCCATTCAACAAACAGTAATTTCTAAAAGGATGTGTTGAACAGTTTTAAATGTTTATGGTACCAGGAACTACCATCTATGTAATTTTTCATGCTAAGTTATTTTGAAAAAATCATCTGGTAAAGTACTCTTCCAGTTAAACCAGTATTATCTTTTTGGAACAGCTGTCATTTTGCAAAATGATATTTTATTGGATTTTTTTGTTGTGTACCCTCAGATTACCTTAACATGTATCTTAAGCATTATAATTAATGCTCAGGAGATTTGGGTTTATCTAATGGATGCCCTCATGAGATGGATGAGGAATTGTCTAGAAGTCAACAATTTTGAAAAGCTTGCCAACCTTCCATATTGCTTTTCGTGTTTCATGTTTCATGGTCTCTGATAGAGCTTGTGGAATATTTTCTTGTCTCTCCTCCGGGCTAAATAACTGGATAGTTTTGATGGGCATCTCTTATTTACGGAATTCACTTCTGTTCCTAGAACCACAGAATTGTTAGGGTTGGAAAAGACCTCTCAGATCGTCAAGTCCTACTGTCAACGCAGAACCACCACCATGTTCACTATTAAATCATGTCCTCAAGTGTCTTATATGCATGGTTTTTTCTGTGGATAAGGCATTGGACCACCATAAGAAGTTAGCAATACTGTGTTTTTAAATAATAATCTCTGGAATATTGCCTGTGGTAGTGATATTTCTCAGTTTCATGGGTGTTCTGTTTTACTGCATGTGCTTGATCAGCAAAGAGAGGGGGTTACAAAGATGAAGCAGAAACAAAGGGTTTGTGTTGGGTTTGTTTGGGGTTTTTTATACATGCAATCTGAAACATGTACTGTAGTAAATAAATTATTGCAAGTGTGCATTTTCTCCCCAGCTAATCTGTTGCTACACATCTGGTAGAAGACCATGTTTATCACTTTTTCCTTTTTTTTTTCCCTGGAAATGAAATAGGAATAAATATAATGTTAAGCTTTAAGTCTAGTTTGTAGCTTCTTAAGAATTATTTTTTCTCCCTTGGTTTTAGTTGAAGCATCTTGTCATAATGGAGATGAAACAATGGAAACAATTGAGGCTGCTGAAGCACTTCTCAATATGGACTCCCCTGATCCTATGTTGGATGAAAAAAGAATGAGTAAGTTTTTTTATGAAAATCCCATCTGTATTTGCCAGGTTTATTTGTGAAAGGAGGAGGGATTCACTGCAGCATGGTTGCATGGAATTGGTAAGATTTTTTTTATAACTTCCAGATAGCCTTTATGTCCATAGCTTGGATATCAGATATCCAGTGTTGTAAGCAATGAAGGATTTCATTGCCATGCCAGAGTTGAACAGGAAAAGAAAGAGTCAAAAATTACCGAGGGAAGATATGAATGAAGTTGGATGCTTTAGATGGCGGTGTTTTGTTTGGTTGATGTTTTATGTTGTCAGGATAAAAGAATATACACTTACATTTGCAGATTGTCTTAAATATGAATGTGAAAAACCAGATAATTGTGCTTTTTGTGGGGTGGGTTCTGTCATTAAATTGTTCTAGTAGTGCTTTTGCTTGTGTAAAATATTGTTGGCACACATATTGAATTACAAACTAGTCTCACTTGAAGGACTTAAATGTCATAGTTTTATTTTATTCTATGTTTGAATTTTTGCTCTAAAGCCAGCTTTTTAAAGTCCTCATGGCTATGTGAAAATACTCCTTTTATCCCTTTCCCTTAAGCAACGATGTTCGGTGCAACTGAAGAGGAAGAAATGGTGCCTCCTATCACACACGTGTCAGTCACGCTTGATGGGATCCCTGAGGTGGTGGAAGTTCACCAGGCCCCAGACCCTTATGCTGAATCACCAGATACTCCAGAATTTGAGCAACCAAAGAAGAAAAAAGGTAAGATGCTACCAGAGAACAGCAGTGTGGAGCAGGAGAGTAGTGGGTGGTATGGTCACTTCCCTGTGGGTGTCTGGAACCATTCTGGGTGTCAGACCAAAACAACTGAGTGGGCTCACCCAGAAACACAGAGAAAGCATTTTCTTCCTGGGTAGTGTGAGCACATACAAGGGTGCTTAGACTAACGATGTTGTAGAGGTAGCAATGATGGCTTATCCTACAGGAATCTCTGCTTGTTCTTATTTATAGTTTCTTCTTCAGAGCAGAATTGCAATACAAGCCACAGAGCTTTTGCTGCTGTGAATCCTGAAGTACTTTCATTAGCTCTTAGCTTCAATTGAAGATACTTCATCAATCCAGAATATGGGATGAGAATGGGGAGGGATTTTTAGCTTTTCTTAAATATTACTGATTTTTTTTATTTTATTAATAGCTGCATGCTACAGTAACTGTTAGTCCCATTTGTACTAGATTACATAGTATAGTGATGTTCCACTGCAGTCGGTGCTGTGCCAAAGAGTAATGAAGTGGTGTTAGCCAGACATTCTGCTCCTGTTTTCCCACCCTGCTTCAGCATGGACCTCGTTAGTCTCTGAAGCTGGTGTCTGCAGGAAGAGAGAGTCATGCTGTAGATAGATGTTAAATGCTCTTGCAAGAAATTAATATAAAAATAAACTAAGGAGGTTATCCTTCTGGAACTAATCCTGGAGCTCATCCTAGAGCATGAGGACTTTTACAGGTTCCCCTGTGTAATAGCCTTCCAGAATAAGGCTTCTGCTACCCAGATATACTCCTGTGGGAGTGCATTTTTGCTGCTGCTTTTTCTGCTAATTCTGAATGTTAGGAATTGTTATGTGTGAGAGAGATCATATTGGCCTGTGGAGATGTGGGGGAAGCCTCCTGAGCCCCGTGTGTGTCACAAGGTCTCATAGGGATGGGTGTGGGTCAGGAAGTCTCTGATTCCCCTAAGAAAGCTGAACTGAAACTGCTGTGGAGGAGAGCTTTACCAGCAGCTGTCCCGAAAGTGCTGCTGGGGAAGCTACTGTGGCTATGCACACTACTGTGAGATAACCAACTGTAAGAGGATTTTAAACTGGGGGGTTTTTGTTTGTTCTTTTCTTTCCTTCTTGTTTTTTAATGTTGACTGCTGTGTGGGTCAAAACATGGAGCTGCTGTCTGCCAGACAGTTAACCTCTTTGGTTTGATGCTTTCATGCTCTTTTGTGTTGTGCTTCTGCTTACTCCCACTACTTCCTCCTCCCTAGCTGTAGGTTAGAAAACCAGTTGCTTCACAGAAAATGTCTGTATTCGTTTTAGAAAAAAAAAAAAATACTAGAAAAGATGCATCAGCTTGGTGTTCCATTAAGTACTTGTTTTCAGTAAGCTTGAGACTTTGCGAGGTAGATGGTATGGTCTGAGTGATGTAGAAGTGTTACTTCAAAATGTCTGGGGATTCGTAAGGCATTGTTGTACAAAAACTACTGCAAAATGTTATTAAATTTGTAGTGCACTTTAGAATAATGTGCAGTGTGTGCGTGGGATTCTTTCAGAGTTTTGTTTGTTTGTAGGATATTATTTTTTTAAGTACGCTCTGTTTCCCTTCCTTTGGTCAGTTTTGAGGTGTGGCAAAGGATGGTGATCATTTTGCCCTATCCATATCACTCATGATTTTATAGGGTTTTTATAGATTATGTAGACCTCCTTTATAGACTTCTAGCATATTTAAGCCATTAGCTAAAATTAGAGGGGTTCACAGTGCAGAGCATTGCCAGCTAACTGGGCCAGCATGGCACTGCCAAGTATAGCTCCTCCAAGAGAATGTTCACCAGAAGCAATGTGATGATTTCACTTCCTTTCCTTTTGGCCTTATTGCTGCAGCAGGAGAGCTGTATCCACCCATCTGCTCAACTCCAAACCCGTGTTCAGCATGATGTTTGTACTCATGAATGTCTGAGCACTGAGCTGCCCAGCTACAGATCAGAAAGACAGGAAAAACAAAGGGATGTCAGATAAAGAAACTTCGACATTTGCTATATTAATACCTCAGTTCTGTGTTTGCTGTGGAAGATATTTGGCAGCAGGTGGTCACATAAGTTATATACATCATATTTTACATATATATACCATTTATTTTGTTTGTACATACATTATTTTTTTAACAACACTTACTGAAAATAGTGCAAGAAAATGGATTTTACATTTTCTGGTGTGGCATAAAATATTTAATCAGGATGAACATCTCACTGCTTAATGTCACCTTAACTTGTAGCATGAATTTCTAACCTGAAGTGTTTTACAGCCACGGAAATAGGAAAGTGAAAATACCAATTATAAATCCAATTGGCTATCCAAAATTATGGTAGCTCCACATAAGGCTTAGCTCTTGCACGCTTTTTATCCTTCCTCTTTGTAAAATTCTCTCTTAAAAAGGAATTTAGTGATGTACTCTGAAAAATAACAAATTCATGCTCTATTGAAGCGAAGGAGGAAGCGTGCTAGTGCTAAATGTGCTTTTAAAAAATATCTTCTTTTTTAAACAAAGGAAGCATATCTGGTGTGTCTCTGTTAACTGGTTTTTTGATGGTATCAGTCAGTGACTGGAGACTACAGCTCACAGTGTAGTCTGAAATTATCCAAGTAAAGTATCTCTAGCCCAGATACACAGCAGTAACAGCAGTACATTTCTGTAAACAAGTTTCACATTTTTCACTAGTTTCTAATTTTGAATGGGCTTCTGGTAGAGTCCTGAAGTAGTCTAGGCTGAAGAAAGAGAGCCTAGAATTGCTCTTGCAGTCGTATTCATATTTAGTAGCCTAGGTTATCTCTAATCAGAAGTGCATAAATTATATGGGATCAGTGCTTAAGTTTCCTGAAGCTGACCAGGAATAGGTCAGTTGTGACCTAATTGAGCTCTCATCCACCTAATTTTCTTTTAAGAACTGAACTCATTTAGACATAATGCCTAAATTAGTGACATCAAAATAACACTCACTACTCCTTAATGGCTACATTTACACCTGTTCAAGAGGGGAAACAAGACAACAGTCTTCCCACAGCTCTAAGTGGGGAAAGCACTTAGCCAAAGTTACCTTGAGGGACTTCTTGTGCATTAGAAGCTCATCCATGCAAGAATGACTTCATCTAGGACATTTTAGGTAGAACAGACATTCTGCAACCTACAATGATGAGCAGAGAAAAACTGCTAAAAATGTACTCCAGTAGTTTTTTATCCTTTCATATCATGATATATAAAGAAAACAATGTTGTAGGATTTCCTCCCTCTCACCTTCTTTCAAATCAAGGAAGACATTACTGGCCAAAACAGTGGGCGTTGTTTGTGTCCCATCCTCAGTCATGAATCCTGTCTGGTTGGAAGCAAGAAAATTAGAGGACTGCAGGTATTATTAGTTTACTCTCTATGGCTCTCTCAACTAGATATCCCTCCTCCCCCATGCCCTGTCAAAAAAAGAGAAAGAAAAAGGTACAAAGATGGACTTTACAAGACTGCTAATGTCAAAAAGTGAGTGCTTAAGCCAAAGTTTCTTATGTGACTTCTCTGCTGATACCTAGAAGTTTAGGACGAAGAAAATAGTGCAGGCTGGCACTGAACTGGTTTTTTTTTCAGAGAGAGTGAAAACCCCCTCTCAGTCTGCAGCAGAGCCGTTTCCTTACTAAAACAGCCCCTCAAAACAAAACCAAAACTGGAAAGTTAGAGTGTATGGGATTGCACAGACCTTTTGGTCTTGCCTCTTTAGAACATGAAATCTTTTGAAAAGCAATAAATAGAGAAAAAAAATTCCTTTAGATTTTTAACTATGACAGTATTCTATCTGAACTAGAAATATGTTTCTCTGACTCTTGTGTCTTCTTAGACTATTCTGCCTCTCAAAAGGTTATAGGTAATAATATAGGTAATATCAATGTAGTAAGGGGTCACTGCAAAACCTGGTAAGATAAATTGTTGTTTCATAAGAGAATTCTGAAGATTTCTGATTAATTACATCACCTGTAAAAGGTGCTATTGCAAGGAATGAGAACTAATAAAATAATAGGTTCAAAGTTTTATATTGAAAAATACTTCAGCATGACTTAGCTTTTTTATTCCCTTATGTGTCAGTAGTTGGTTTCTCAACATTTTCAAATGAGTGCTCTTTATTTTTGTAATCAGTTTTAAGTAACTTCTTCCTTTCAGTTTTCCTCACCAGAGAGCCACCATGCTTTAAAAACTGGTATTTTTTCAGAGTCTGTTACTGGTTCTTCTGATCTTCATAAACAAGTGACTTCCCTTTACCTGCAGCCACTGTAAAAAAGGTGTAAAAGACAATGGGACTGAAAAAATATTTGTTTCAGATGACAGTGTAGTTTGCTGCTGTCAGTGTAGACTTGCAATTGATTAAACAAGCAGACAAGCTTGTTTTGTCCTTAACTTTCATTTTGGCAATGAGTGAACATGATAGTGCTCTGTATTTTATCTAACTTTTCCTGTTTAAGCCCTTACACATAGTTAATAGCTTATTTTTCTCATCTTGTCTGTTTCAAGTGCTCTTAAGAGTACCTAAATAGCCACAGAAATTTCCAATGTACATGGACTTCAGGAAAGTGCGTAGTGTAGTCTTTTTTTAGAAGTACAGTAAGAGCATAGGAGAGCTCCATCCTGCCATAGAAGAAGAAGTTCAGCACAGAACTAAGTTGCCAACTTACTAAAAATTGAATCTTTTTTTAATTGGAGAAACAAATCTCTTCCCTTTTTAGTTTGTTTTTTTTTTCTCTTAAGCTGCAGTTGACTTACTGGTCATTTATTTCAGGGAAGAAACCAAAACCATCTCGTTCTGAGTCCCCTACTACAACTCCAAACATATCTGTGAAAAAGAAAAACAAAGATGGAAAGGGTAAGTCAAAAAAGTTGTCACCAAAATTTTCAGGAGAACATTGTTTCTGAGTGATCTGTAAAAAGAAAAAATTCACCAGTTCACTTGTGATGTAAACACAGGTCTTATGTTCAGGGGTGGTTAACATCTCAAGGCAAGGAAAAGATGAGCACATGAGTTTTCTTGGTGAAATATTCAGTTCCTTGGGAGAATAATGTATTTGTCACTTTAATTGCAAGGGTTCTTGGAAACTCTTCAACATCCCTTCAGTCTGCTGTGTTTTGAGTGAAGTCTTGGGGAGTGTTTTGCATTGTATTAATGTTTCTTAGGCTGTGGTTATTTTGACAGATGATCTTTGAAAATGTGTTCCATCTGTATGTGTCTAATTCTGCATGAGGCTAACCAAGGCTGCCAGTTGGCAGCAGGAAGTACCAAGTCCTGAATTTTGAAAAAAGTTACAGCACAGCTTGAAGACTTGGGCAGAAAACTTGGAGGTTTGACACTTTCATTCCTCCTGTGTTTAAAAGAAATATAAATAAATGCCACATAACTGATACAATGAATAATTTTCTCAGCCTGAACTGTTTAGTAGTGCCTGTGAGTTTTGTCAACAACTGGGTTGCTTTGCTGTGGGGTCCAACACCGCACCCGTGCCCAGGCTGGTGTTTGAAGGGGAGGCTGATTCCCAGCTCCAGTGAGTTGTGCTGCACTCAGTGGGAGCTGGGAATGAGCCTCCCCTGTGTCATAAGTGCCTGCTGGTACACCTGGGGACAGATGTGCTTGCATGCATGCAGTACTTGCCAGGACAGCAGCCCAGCCAGTCCTGGGCACTGGTAGCAAAAGAATGTCAAACTCTCGAGGTCAGAAAAATCTCTACTCTGACAAATGAGTATGTCATTTTCTTTTGAAGAGGTATTTTCTGCAATAACAGGAAGAAAAACCTGTTGGCAGTCAATAAATATTTAACATGTTAGTGCCATCAATTTCAAATATGCCCTGTTGCCTTTTTTTTTTTTAATTAAAACCTGATTTGTAAGTAAAAATAAAAGGAGTATCAGAGGAACATCCCAGTGGTGCTCAAATGAAATTATAGAAAATATGGAAGCAGCTAGCCACAAAATTAACAGGCAGAAGAGTCTAATGGTTCCGTCGATGATAGCAAGGATACTCCATAATTCACATTTGTCCATTGTTACAAAATTGCTAATTCTGAAGGGAATAAAATGGAACATGTTGCCTGAAACCACTGCTTGTTATGAAAACCATTTGTTTTGCATTTTTAGGAACATAGAATTGAAGTAAAAAACATAGTAACATGACCAGCCATGGCAGGGAAGCAGCTAGAAAATCACGAGAGCTGCCTGTCTGTCCCCTAAGGGGAACTTGTATGCTAAAATTACAAGCTCTCCATACAATTACGATATGATGCATAGAGAAAATGGAGTTTTCCACATATTTCTCCTTCTGCTGTGGCTCAGAGGAGGTTAAATATCTTGCCTGTAAGTAAAGCAAACCTGTTTTTTGCAGCCAGTCCTCTCCACAGTGATTTTTAGTGGCTAAGCAATGACAAATTTTCAGGTTGCCTTGATGCAGCTGAGCATTTTTAGTCTAGACTACAACAAAAGCACCGTGGATTAGGTGGTAAATGGCTGGGAATGCTCTCACTCCTGTCTGACATTGTGTCTTGCCTAAGCAGTCTTAGCCTTTGCCTTTGAGGTATCTAAAGGCCAGGAGGCTGTTTCATGTAAACTGGGAGACATTTGTTGCAAAGGCAATGTTTTTTTTCTCTAGGAATGCTCATTTTTCAAGCTTCCACCTGCTGAAGGAGCTGCTAACATTTTTGTATTGCCAGTGCTGATGACTTTGATGAATATTTGCTAAATATAGTCTATAATATAGCATTATGGGAATTTCAATTTTTAAGAGATCTCTTATTGAAAAAAAGTTCAGACTGGTGGTCGTTAAAGTTAAAAAAATCTACTGGGTTAAATCGAAGCTATGAAAAGGGATCTTGTCACCTTCTGATCTGCTGGGCATCATTTTTTGCTAAACTTTAGCACTGCTGTCCTTGCTGGTTTTGCACAGCTACTTGTGGGAGGTGATACAAGAAGTTTTTTTCTTGCTTTCTCAGACTAACAACTAAGAAGCTTATGTGCAGATTCAGATTCCCAAAAGAACATCAAACACCAAAAGCCTTAAAAAAAAAGCAGGAAAAAGGGTCTCATTAGTCATATGAGTTTAGACTCCTTGAATGTGGTTTTCGAATAAAAATGCAAATTTTGTACTAGTTTTAAGTATTCACAATCTGTGATTTTAATGCTCTTTCTTTATATGTGGTAAACACTGAACAGATGTGACAGATTTCCATATAGAAGTGTTTGTCCCCACTTGTTTGTAAAATGAAATTTGAATGTTGTCTACCAGCAAGCGCAAGCACTCACTGGATTAAAAAAAATTACCTTTTTCTGTACTTTGTTGTTGAAGGTTTGCCTACCTCAGCACATATCACTGACTGCCCCACATAAATCTCATTGTTAAAGGCAAGGATTTTGCTGAGCCTTTTAAAGGATTATAACACTCACCTCGATTCAGCAAAGCATTTAAGCAACAGCTTAATTTCCAGGATTTTTAGGGGCTAGAACTGAACATGTTCCTATTCAAGGTAAAGCAATAGTGACTGCTTCTGTAACTGGATTAGGCAGGAGGGAAATGAGCACGTGGGTGACTAATGCTGTCTGATGGTGGTGGTCCAAACGGGGTGGCTGTAGGTTGACTGGTGCCTGGCTGTAGGTTATAGAGTGGCTGGAGTATTTGTACAATTAGATTATAATAACTCACAAGGATCTCTTCCCTTGCCCTTCCATCACTATTTCCTAGTCTTGATGATGTATTATAACATATTTTATAAAGATACCACCTTCTTAAAATTAAGATTATTTGCATCATTAATAAAATATGGCCAACTAACTTTTTTTCTTTTCTTTTTTTTTTTTGGTGTCTGAAATTCTTTTATTCTAGGAAATACAATTTATCTCTGGGAATTCTTACTAGCACTGCTTCAGGACAAGGCCACGTGTCCTAAGTATATCAAATGGACTCAAAGAGAGAAGGGCATTTTCAAATTGGTAGATTCCAAGGCTGTGTCCAGGTTGTGGGGAAAACACAAAAACAAACCTGACATGAATTATGAAACAATGGGTAGAGCTCTCAGGTATGTGCATTTTTAATAATAAACTGTTTCTGTTGCCTTAGTATTTGTGTGCATTAAATGTCTCATCTAATTTGAATAACAGAAAAATTTAGTATTCTATTAGTTTGGGAAATGAAAAAGTTATTTCAGCAAAATAAATTAGCTAACTAAAAGTAACCCTCACTAACCTCAAGTCCAAGTCAGTCAACTTCAGTTTCAGCATAGACATTTTTCAGTGCTGCTGCAAAACTGCATCTTCACAGTCAGGCACAGACTAAGTAAGAGACTGAAGATTTCAAGTGGGGCAAACCTTTTACATAAAATTTGAATCTCTTTTCAGAAAAAAACCACCAACATTCATATGTATTCATTAAATTATTTCTACTTGTTGCACATTATTCCACCTCCAATGGAAAATACAGTTTTAGAATTCAGTTCTGGTTCCACTTCTCTGAACTTGTGTGTACAGACCGTTTTAAAACATAGAATCGTGTGCCACTGCCTATAGGCTGGGAGTTTTCTCATATATAAAAACCTGTGCAAAATAAGTAGACATCCATGAAGCTTCAGTCTTATCAGTGGATTGATAATCCAACTGAGCAGTATGCACTTCTTTTCATTCCCCTCACCTTGGTGAGCATAATTTCAAGTTGTCATACTGATTTATAAATATAATACAAGAAGTGCCCTCCTGTCCTTTTCCCTTTACTTTGTTGTAGCTAAAAGGTCTCCCTGCGCTCACTGGCGAATAAACACAAATTCAGATAACTGAAAGAACTGTAGGAGTCAAAAGGAGAATTGAAAGTTTCGTGCAACTCTTTACAAAGTGTGAGTTGATAGCAGAGCTGCCAAGTCATGGAGTTCTTTTCTTTCTCCTCAGAGTTATCTAAGGTTGGAGTTAAAAGGTGGCATGAAATACCAGTAAAAAAAAGTTGTTTGAGGAAAAAAAATACACTATTAGATTAGCCACTTTTTATCATAAAGAAACTAGATACATAAAAGTTTGTTTACTTGCTGCCTCTGTGTTTATTTTCTGTGAGTTTCGTTGCTTTGTTTTGTTCTTGGCAAAAAACCTGTGTAACTTGATGTGTGTACACTTTAAACAGATACTATTACCAAAGAGGAATCCTCGCTAAAGTAGAAGGTCAGCGCCTGGTATATCAGTTTAAAGACATGCCAAAAGATCTCATCTATATTGATGATGAAGATGCGAGCCCTAGCTCTGAATCATCAGATTCAACTCTGCTCTCGCCTGCTGTGGCCAATAGAAACCAATCAAGCAGAAGTAGATCGTCTGCAAATGCAGGAACAAAGGGAGGATCGACCTCAGCGGTAAAAACAGGAAACTCAAAGCCTGCTAAGCTGAAGGAGCACGTAGAAGTTGTACAGCAGCAGACACCTGGCTTGACTTCAGAAGTTTTGAGGACAATGCAATCTCCACAGCCAGTACAACCCACTCAGCTTTTTCGGACAGTTCACGTAATGCAGCCATTGCAGCCCCTCACAGAAGGACATGCAGCTGTAACCAGTAATGTTCCAGATGAATCGTTAAATTCCTCAGTTCAGAATATAAGGTAAGAAAATGTACAGAAAATAAACATTTGAATAATAATAAATTCACTGGATGAGGCTAGATAGACTTGATTCTTTGTTTTGCTTCCAAGAAATGCTAGACTTCCAGTTTGGTTGAAGTGAAATTATGTCTTTGTGGCTCGTCCTAGGAATTTAGAGTTACTACAGCATAATATGATGTGTACACACGTAACTGTACTGCCTATGGTGTAGGGAAGCTCATCTTTTCCATGGTGTTAGGCCTGATGCATATCATTTAGAAAGGAAAAATATACAACTTCTCTTTGAAATTGACATTGTCAGTTCTGTCCCACAGCAGAAGGTGTGTTTTCATGTCTGCTTTTACACTGTTTGGTATCTTTGCTTTTGAATTATACGTGCTGCGTCTGCATGATACCTTCAAAATTATTTTCCTTCTTTCTTCTTAATTTTTCTTCTTAAGAATTTTTTGTCATCTTTTTCATCTTTTGTATTGTCCCTAGTTGCAAGGAAAAGCTCCATATTAACCTGCTCTAGCATTTTGCTGCTGTTACAAGAACGAGTTCTTCCAATTTTAGGAAACAGTTAACTGAATAATCTTTTGGGAGCTGTGCATCTGCAGACATTTGGGAGACAGTCACGCTTCGATGCTTAATTTGTGAGTCAGCTGCCTAACACTACACAGTGCTTAAGCATCTTTTGCACCTACCCCTTAGTAGCAGGATTTACTTGTAAAAATGGACAAGGGCAGTATAGTGAAAGGAAAGCAGTACAGACATAACTGAGGCTACACTGAACCACATAAGTCAGTAGAACAATAATACTAAACATGAATAGGGGGAAAGTTCAGCAATTTGCAGAGTTAAATTGCTCTAGGCTAGACCTACACTAGATTATGTATCACAAATAATATCAGTAGTATAGATGGTATAAAGAGTGATAACAACAAACAGAAGTATCTGTAAGACTTAAGGCAGGCAAGAAGTCCAGCCTAACATTTGGAAAACTGTTCAGTGACATTATGACACCCAGTTATTGCATTACAATATTTCCCAGTCAGACCTTGGGTAATAAGCTAAGGGGAGAGATAGTAGAGAAGATACATGTGTGAAGTTCAAATGAAACAGAAGCCTTAAATACTTAGAGTTCTATATTATGTTGGTTCACATCCACTATTTTTAACTAGAGCATTATTCCATGAAGTCTCTAACTGCACTTAGCCAAGATGACAAAGTGAAGGAGTTAAAAAAGAAGCATCAAACCTTTTCAGAATGGCATAGAAGTACTGCTTATTAAGAAAGTTTATACTAAGGGGTCTGAGCAATTAAGAGTGAAAATAAAAACTACAATCCAGACTTTTTGGTATTCTTTTAACCAGGATGGGACAAGCTGCAAAGTAGGTGCTGATGAGTCCTGTGCAATAGACACTGCCCATTCCAGGCTCTCAAAATACAATTTATGACAGATATATTTCTACTCAGCTTCAAAGGGCAAAGTTCAAATAGTTGGTTGAGGTAGAATGACACGTTGAACATTTTTGGAGCTTATGTTTTAGGACTTGTTTTATAATAAGGCTGAAACAAAAGTTTGCTCAGGCGGCTGTAAATCTTTAGCAGATGAATGTGTTTGTGTACACATTCTGAATTGCTACAGTAGGGCTTCCATAAGGGTTTAAATGAATGGTCTGCATGATTTGAAAATGTGCAGCAGGTATGACTGCCATTGTAGACTAAGAGCTGACAAACCTTCTGATGTATGCACACAGTCTGTGGGGTTGTGGTTGGAGTCACTTTATAGTGTGGGAATCATGAGAACAAATAGCAGCTTTGGTTGCCAGTTGCTGTTCAGTGGTTGGGGCATGTAAATAGTCAAGATCATTTGGGGAAAACAGCAACCAGGGTCTGGTAACGATCCTCAAAAGGTTTTCTGATGCATACTAGTTAATGGTTGGGCTCTGCCCTGAAGCATGAACATCTTGAACCCATATAATTTGTCTTATGCAATTTAGCTTCTAAAGTTTTATTCATGTAAATGTTCACCCCTCTTCTTCTTCATGGAAATAAATGTTTTTCCCTCTGCAGCAATTTGCTTCTGTTCTGTTGTAAGAAGAAAAAAAAAATAGAGAAAATATTGAGCATCTTTGAGGTTAAAACCATTGGTTTCTGAACACTTAACCATAGCCTTCAGAGAATATCTGAACGTGCATCTTCTCTGTTAAGGGACTTGGTAAAAGAATTATATTTGAAGATTGTTGCAGAGTGCTTGTGTCACCATCCCTGGCTGGCACTAGGCAGCACTGCCTGGTACAGACCACTCCCAAAGCATCACTGGGAGAGTGTTGCAGCCCAAGGCCCAAGTCCCCCAAGGCCTCTTGGCATTTCTCAAAGGAATGGGCATGCCAGTGTAAATCTGTGGTTGGCTCTTCACCAGACAGGCAGTGACTTCATTTATAGCTGCACAAAGCTTTTATCTTACTCTGAAGTGGAAAGGTCTTGGCTTTTGGATGGCTTTTGATTTGCCTCTTGGACAAGTTTTGGTGCTGCTCTATGAAACAGAGACAAGGAGAAGTGTTACTTACAAAGGATAAAAGCCTCTTCTTCAGCCCCAGTGCTTAAACAGAAAGGCTGTGATGTGCTGACTGAAGCTTGGGAAACAGGGCAGGAGCAGGGTCAGGTCAAGCAAACTGGGTTTTGCTGACTGAGGAGAACATCTAGTATCCCCAGTGGGAATATTTGGAATTGTAAACGCACTGCTGTTCTGCAGGTCTAACTGTCCTGGCTCGGTGAATGCAGGCACAGTTACTGCAGTCTCCAGTTGTGTAACTGGGAGCTGAGTTTGGCACCACATGTTTCCAGTGATAAGACAAAACCAAAAATGCCTCTCTGGATGAGCATTTTATTGCTTACTTTTTCTGATGAGACAGCTTTTATGAGGAAGAAAAAGTTTCTTTGAATTCAGTGCTTGTAAAATTAATTGTTTAAACCAGAATAACTAACACAGGTTAACCAGAATACCTGGATTATTGGAGTAATTTTGTTTTGCCTTGGAATTAGGAGGCACTGGCCTGGGATTCAGCTCTATGTACATTGGATCTTTCTGAGCATTAAAGGGCATCCTTTCTGTTGCTGCAGAAAGTGCACCTCTCCTGTAGGGCTAGCAATTAACCTTGTCTAGGGCACCCTACAGGGCTGGAAGGTGCCTATGTTTGGACAAGTATATTTCTCCCTTAAATGATGAGGACTGCAGATAAAGAGAGATGCATTTTTATTTACCTTTTATCTAGAATAGCAGTGATTTAAGATGGAGTGAAAAGAGATTATGTTACTTATAGTTCAGAGAATATCATATAGGGAGTAATTTTAAGTTCTATATCTGTCTCTGTTATTGACTGTATGGGACATGGCTGAACCTTCTAGCTGGCAGCTCTATATACCAAGAAACTTGCAATTGGTTGACTGCTGACAAACCCTGTGCAATGTTTTGGCACACTTCAGGTTGTAATCTGTTTCTACCAAAATTCAGCTTACTGTTTCTTTTCTGTACTTGCAAGTTGTCATTGTGATAGCTTGGACAGAGCACGTTAGAAGACCAGAATCCTGACTCAGTTCTGTAGCTGGGGGAAAGCTATTACAGACCACAGAGGACCAATGAGGTATACTCTCTGTGTTCACTTCTGAATGGGAGAACCTCGACATGATCAATCAGCCACAGTTTTCATCTTGATCTTTTTGCAACCTTCAAGATGGAAAATCACTTCTGAAGGTGACACAAGCATGGATTGCAGTGGCAGTGTCCTGATTCAAGAGGAGGAGGAAGTAGGTGAACGTGAACTGTGTTTTTTCAGGGCATGAGCATTCTGTGTAAGAACAGCGATGAAGCCAAGAATTCGCCAGCACCGTGTACGTATCCCAATAAGCAGAAGCAATTGCCTTTGAAAGTCATGTGTACTCCAAGCAAACACATGCTTTCTGCTGTTGTTCCATAATCTGTTTCTGTGTCCAGGCTGTGATGCTTTGGTGGTCTGACTCCAGCACTGCTGATGCTAAAAAAAAGATAGATTTGTCTAGCAGGAGTTTATCAACTCTGAAAATGTGATTACAGCTGCTATTTCAAATGAAGTGTCTTCATCTCATGTCTTATATAGACATTAGCTTGTGTAAGGTGCACAGTGAATGTCACCATTATCTTCTGTAATCATCCTTCTGACTCTATCTGTACTGGCTTTGCTTGAGCTGACATAGCCTCACAGACACAGGGAACCAGTTTGGCACTGTCCTACTGAGACTTTGCACTGATCATCTGCTTTCAGTCCCTTTTTCTTGAGTAAGAGCAAGAGTCACATCTGCACGATGTCAGCTAATGTTGTAGCCCATCACTTCGATAGGTCTCCTGAATAAAAACCATCACAGGTGTAAGTCCTGGTAAAGGGCTCCCTAGGTCTCCCTGGGACTTGATGGGGAACATGGGCAAAAGAGGATGATGCCAGCTGAGGACTTGCAGATAATCAGAAACAACTTCTGAAGACCTTCCTTTGATCGGCCACCATCAGTGCACATGCTTTGCTTGTTTGTAGTTAGACAGCAGTCTTCTGTCAGTGCTTCAAAGGCAAGCCTGCAGTTTTAAAAGCTCTCCAGCACACTGACTAGTAGGTATTGTTGGATCTGGCTTGCTGCTACCATAGCCTTCCCTAAAGGAAGGGAAATGGGACTGTTACAAAGAGCTCATCTCTGTAATCTCTTAAGTGAAGGCTTGACTGCAATCCAGGTTTCAGGTTGGTGAGAAAAATGTCCTTCCTGAGCCAGGTGCTGGTCAGAAATAGGCTGATGTGGTCTCAGTGGGCTTCTACAAGAAACTGTCATTTACCTTACAACAGGATGTGTTTCTCAGAACACATTTACAATATGGACAACTTCTAGCACAGCAAAGACTTTGGTTATAACCCAACATTTTGATTTTCCTGCAGCTGAAGAAGACCTTTTCTTAAGCCCACTTCTGATTTAATTTCTCTGGTATGCAAGAAGGCAGCTGCTCTTTGACAGAAAGGACTACAGAGTCATCTAGTCAGATTAATTTTGTTTCTGCACAATATGAAGATATCCACAGGAGCTCTCTTTCCATGTCTTTGGCACTGTTGAAAGAGGTGGAGGTTCTGCAGGTCTGTTAGTAGCAAAGTTCCTGAGTTTAAATTCAGGTGACTGTGCAGTTTTGAAACATTCTGGAAAGAAGACTGTTAGACTTTGTGGTTCAGTAAAAAGGACACCTTGAGAGTTGAGTCCTTTACCTCTGTCTTCTCTTACCTCTCTCATTGTATTTCTTAATATTGCTTTGTTTCATTTTATTACCATGCTATGAAATATTTTGTTTACCTTGGCTTGTAGCTTCAATATTTTTGGTATCTTCTCCATATCATAAATGTCACATAAATTACCATAAATAAACTTGCTTTTCTTGCATGTCACTAGTTACCTCTTGATGAGCTAATAAGATATTGCACAATTCTAGGCCATTAACAGTAAATAAATAGCCCAAGAAATAGATGATCATTTTCTGCCAAGCTAAAATGACTTCAGAATTTTTGTCATTCTTTTCTCAGTTGTAATCTGATTGGTTTATGGCAGCATTTCCTTTCCATCACTGTTGCTCAATGTTCTTGTTCTTTTTGAAACCTCAGCAGCAACTTTTAAAATAATCACCCAAAAGATTTGTACCTTAGAGAAGAAAGGGTGTTAGCAAAATGCCAGTGAAATTCAGAAACATAGTGAAATATAGACTTAAAAGCATCTAAAATAGTGTAGCCCAGTGTTAATAAATCACCTTAATATTGTGTACTTTTTTTTTTTGTAAAACAGAAAAAATGATTAACCAAGCTGTATTCTTTTCAATTATATTCAAGGCAAACACTTTAAACAGATAGACTTTAGTTAGTAAACAGGTTTGACAATTAAGGCAAATGTCTTGCTTGGCCACCATTAGCATGAATAAATATTTATGGTGTGCTTGTACAGACAATTGCTGCATGCTTCCCTTGTAGCAAGTTCACACTGTGTGTGTGTGCGCATATATGTGTATGTACAGGTTTATATATGTGTGTGCCATATATCTGTATCTTGGCTGGCTGATGGAGAAGACAAAGCTTCTGGAGTAAACCTGAGATAGGGGACTGGCTTTCAAGAGAAATAAAATGGCTTAAGATTAATATGCAGACACTAATTACAGTGTGCTGAGTCAAATGGTCTGGTTTTGTCTCTCAGAGCTGTTGCTCCTGGTGCTTTGCAGATACCTTCTGCATTGAATAGATGCACTTCACACATAGTGAGGTTATCTTTCAAAGCCACTGGGCAGCTAGCAGCTTTTATTTTTACAAAACAACTACAGAACAAGGAAGTAGCTTCAAGGTAATACTTGGAGGGCATACCAGCACAGGCGAGCAGCTTCAGCTGCTGCTTTCAAAATTGCAGCTATTGAGTTGTTCTTAATCCTTCAAACTCAGGCAAGTTTCTTCATGGATTAAAGAACTGGCTTGGTATCTATTCTGATACTTTTGATGATTTTCTAATGGCAAGTGTCAGTTACCTCTCCTTCATATCTGTTCCACTTGCATTGCTGGTCTCTGTAGACTTCCCTGGGTTGAGATGTAGCTATCTGACATTTTGATTTTACTACAAGTTTGTTTAACTGTATGTAGTTTACTTATTTATTTTTTAAAGAACCTAGTGGATGCCCTCATCCTGTTGCTACTTCTGACACAGACATTAGTGACTTTTCTATCCAGGTCCCAGGGGAACTGCTGAAGGAAAAAAAATAGCACTGATAGCCCTTAGGAGACTTGGTATGAGCCTTAGTACTGTCACTCTGAGCCTTGCTCTTTTGGCTTGGTTGTTGGTATTTGCTGTGCCAGCACCAAGTTTTCCAGAAGTTTGAAAGAAAGAAGCAATCACTCTAGCTGGTGCTTCACCTTCAACCAGCCCCATTTCCATGAGCTTCTTCCTTGGGGCTTCTTCTGTTGTGTGAAAAAGAAGCTCAAGATTGACTCTGGTGTCAGTCACATAAAATTTTGTGTCATGGTTATGATAGCCCCTGTGATAAGACCTGCCGTGAGAGCCTTGTTGGCAAGGATTTGAATTTGGTTTGCTATAGCTGCATTGCTGGGTATTGCAACCTTCTTTCTTGGGAGGAAGAGAAAGCTACAGATGGAGATTTTGTTCCTTGTATTACCAAGCCATATGGGAGCTGGGGAAAAGATTGCCTGCAGCAGGGACTGGCAGCTGGAGGATGCTCAGAGAAGTAGCCATGTGCTCTCAGCCTGATACACCAGCAGGGTTACTGGGGCTGCTCTTGCTGAAGCAGTCTTTGGAGCTCAGCTAGAGGCCTTTCCCAGAGGACTGAGCTGAGTGTGACATGAGAAATCCTCCACATATATTCCTTCACTTGTCTCTGCTGCTGCACTAAGAAAGGGGAAACACAGCTCCCTGTGCAGTTGGACTATGGCCAGCAGCAGCATCTGCATCCACATTGTCCCATAGCTTCAGCACCACGTAAGTCCTGCTTTGGTAAGCTTTTTGTTGCAACTGTGGTAGCCAGAGTATGGTTTTAAATTGAAGTTTTGAATATGCTGAATTGGATTGGACTGGTCAGTGGCTAAATGCTGACAAGTAGAATTTCAGAGAGCTGCGAAAAATAGATCCTATATGGGTAGAAGGTCTGTAGAACAGAGGACATTCCATGGTAGATGTATAGCAGGAAACCATTACAGCATATCTGAAGTCCAGTCTTCAGAAAGAAAAGCAGGCAGTATTGTGCATGGACGTGAAAGTACAAATGTTGACAGTAAACAAAATTTAAAGTGATTTCAGCAGGGATAGAAATAAGCTAGGAGGTGGAGATAGTTTTTTTTTTTATTTTTGAGAAAACACAACGGAGAGCTTAAGACTAAAAAAGGGGGAGGAGGGCAGGCAGGACTAAACACTGAAGAGAAGCAGGAAGATGGGAGAGACCTCTGCATGACGAACAGAAGGAAAGAAAGATTGCCAGAGACAGAGTGGTGGCACGGTGGCCTGGAACAAGCTGTGGCAGGGTGTCAAAGCAGTTACCCTTCCCTTCCTCTCTCCCTCCCCTGGTAACCATTTATGTTTTCTGGGGGTTTTGTCTTGTTTTGTTTTGTTTTAATTTGCGTGACTGGAGCATGTTTCAACACTTAAGTCACCACTGTGCACTGCAATAGCTCTGTACTCCAGCAACACAGCTCTTAATCCTCTAATGTTGTCCCACAGCTCTACATCTATTGACAGTAATGTACCCAAGTCTGTGAGCCTACAACTGATGGAATCACTCCTAACTGAAAATGATGTTTTGGGAGCAGGTTGTGATCAGTTGTTTTACCAGAAGGTGTGTGTTAACCTGGCAGAGAGAGAACTCTGTGTCCTGGGAGTATGGGAAGGTCGTGCCCAGACGCTGCTGCAATGTGGATACTTTTGAATAGAGTTAAATGTATATATGGATGTCAGGACAATCGAGGCCTGACTTATGAATAATTTAGGCTTGTGATTTATTAATTACTTGGGATAATTTTTGAACCTGATGGCAGATGTCTAGTGGGTCATGCTTGTGATGTTGGTATATGCTTGAGATGGAGGTCTTGGATGTGATTCCCAGGTTTCCTGATGAACTGAATGTCTCAAAGGCAGGCTGTTGAGCTTGGTGATTGGCAGTATTGCTCATGTGGGGTACCTTTACTTTGGGACCCACCTTGCTGAATTCAGGGGTTGGTCCAGTTCTTGTTTTATTAGGAGAGATTCTGCTACCTCTTTTGGAAATGTTGGGTAAATTATATGTTTATGATGCCAAATGTTTTTTCTATAGTAAATTTATAATGATTTTTTCAAAATTCAGCATGGAAGTGTTCTGATCCTATAATATTCTCTAATCTTAGCAGGACTTTACAGACTCCAGCGCAGGTTCCAGTGGTTGTTTCTCCTGGAAATCAGCAGCTGCATACTGTAACACTCCAGACAGTGCCTCTTACTACAGTGATAGCCAGCACAGATCCAGCCTCAGCGGCACAGAAGTTCATTTTACAAGCCATTCCTACTTCCCAACCCATGACGGTTCTTAAAGAAAACGTCATGCTACAGTCTCAGAAGCCAGTCTCGCCTCCTTCCTCGATTGTGCTGAGCCCAGCACAAGTTCAGCAGGTGCTCACCAGCAGTGTGCAGACAATTTGCAATGGAACAGTCAACATGGCTTCGTCTCCATCCTTCAGTGCCACTACCCCCGTGGTGACATTCTCACCCAGCAGCTCACAGGTGGTGTCTCACCCGTCGGGCACGGTGATCACTTCAGTCATTAAAGCACCAGACACGAAGCAGGTTGGCCCACAAAAAGAGGAAAAGGAAGAGAGTGACAAAGCAGAAGATACTGAGCAGTCAGAGCAGAGATTCCAGCAGCAACCATTTGTGATGGTAGTGTCCAGTTCGAATAATTTCCCATCTAACGTGCAAGTGAAGCAAGAAAATGAGCCATTGGAACCCAATTTGTATTGATAATTAAATAATTAAAAAAAAAAAGACCCTGTGGATGATTATTTTCATAAATGTGATGGGACCTTTTCAGTTATGTATATATGATTTGATTCTGAAGCATGATGTTGCAAAGCTACTTAATTTCGGCAGTTAATTCTTAGAATTCATGCTTTAGGATGGATTTTGATTTTCTGTTAATTGCGAAATGTTATCATATAAATAAAATTATATATTACTCATTTTTCAAAGTACAGGCATGAAGGAACATGCTTTTTATGCTATGAAGACTTTCTCCTGAGGTTGTTGGCCAAAGTTTCAAACTTCTTTCTTATTTTATGTTGTCAGTCTGTTGCCAATTTACATTGCAGTAATGTTATTGTAACCTTTTCTGTTTAATCTGTATGTGTATCACCTTTGGAAGCAGCAGTTAGTTTTAGTAAGACAGTTTCATTCCATGCGTTTGAATTTTTATGATCGAGTATCTGTTTCATATCAGTGAATGACATCAGTTTTAGACTTTGATAACCAGGTATCCTCTTGCATTTTTTGCAGCACAAACTCTTGTGTGTGCAAAATTGAATATACACTCCTATTGAGAGTACTCAAAACATATATTCCAGTAATGGACAATGCCATGTCTATATTTTATATGAAAACATCAGATATATTTAATTACAGAATCTAACGGCATCACTACAGGTGCAAATGTTTCATGCCATTTTGCAACTATGAAGCTTAACAATCTTGCTTTCTACTTCAGATTATTTTGTAAGGGGGGAGGGAAATTAAATATATACAATTTATGCAGGTTTTTGGAGATTAATACTGCTAAGAGTTCTTGTTTTCGATTGTAAATACTGTATATTCAATGTTGCAGGGAAGTTTTTTCAGCTAATTTTTTTCCATACAAATTTTTGATAGATGCAAATAAGATCAATAAGATCGTTATGTTTAGAGGTCTAATGTTATATGTATTCATATTACAGAGTGACTTTGTATTTAAAGACAAATTTTTAAATGATGGAGCCCATTGAACCTTGGGTCCTTCTTTTGTATTTTTAATTGGTTTATTATGAAAATAAATCAAATGGACAAACATTTTTCTGTATTTACTCTGAAATGTTTTTATATTGTTAAAATGTTTTGACAATCATCATAAATAACTAAAATACAGTGAGAAACAGGACAATGTGATTAGTCAGTGTGGGTCTGTGGTGGGACACGAGCAATTCATAAATCACTTCTGAACAGACTTGAACGCCGTCAGTGTGCTGTGGGTATCCTTTGAAACAGCAGTAATGTATGTTTTTGTAGCTGAACTGAAGGTTGAGCTAAATCCGGGAACTGGACTTCAACTTCTCCTTTTCCATCACTTCCCAGTACATCACAGACAACACAAAATTTTGAGCATAATTCACAAAGGTGGTTGTAGCTTGTATGATACAACTGACAGCCCAAACTATTAGGGCTTCAAAAACTTGTATGTTGCAGTGTTTCAACAGAGGGTAAGTTAATAATAAATATGATGCCTGGTATTATGATTCTATTGGTATAAAATTCAAGGGACTATGACTTTCTATGATTTAATTAATGTTGGAGTTTTATTGATGGGTTGATAAGGTTAAATATAACTTTAAGCATATGAGTACTAGAAAAACTAAGAGGAGCAGAACTGTGACAGAGATAGTCTGGTCTTGCTGCTTGACAGAAGAAACTACAAACTATTGAACAAGTAGTTCTCTGCCACAGCTGCCATGTTATTTTCAGTATTTCTTCCCTCTGACTCCCATGCAGTCAGACTTCCACCTGCAAACCCAGCGTGCCTCACCCCATTTCCAGGAAGGCTGGTCATACCCACACCGGTGTTTGTTTATCTGGCAGCGCTCCCTGCACCTGGGGAGTGCTGGCAATATTGCTAGGAATGTGGATAAGCATTGTAGAAGCATATCTGGTAACAGTTCTCATCCTGAGGGCTATGTTTTAGATTGACGGAAGCACTGGAGAGGGAAGCTATTTTTTTAATCACACTGTAAAATAGGGACGTTTTCCTATACTACAAGTATTTCAGAATTCTAGGAAACCTGAAGTGATAATGCTCGACTGACATTAGTGTTTTTAGATACAGGGAAGTTGCTTTGGTGTTTACTGGAAATGTGGGGGGAAAAAAATCGCACCATAAGGTTACAGCTTCATCAACAAAACTTCATGCCATAGATGGAGCTATTACACATGGAAAATGATTTGTCAGGTTAGTTTATGTCAGTTGGAGAAGTGGAGAAAATCTCCAGCAGCAGTAATTTGTCTCCAGCAGCAGACTGTTGTGTAATAGACAGTAAATAGAAATCACTCCCTCCCCATATCCCTTGGGCTCTGGTCTGCCAGCCGGGTGGATCTGTACTTCGAACTCTCTTTGGTATGGCAAAGGAAGGGAGAAGCTGGAGCAAATCATAAAATGAAGGCTCACATTTGCAGTTTGAGCAACCCCTCCCCTGTCACAGCTGCCTTTGTGCCTGTGGCAGCAGCCAAACAAAACATGCCAGCTCAAATCCCAGCCACTTCTGAGTCAGAAAATAAAAATTGAGGCCGCAGTTCTTTTCCACACGTGTGTGAAGCCAGGGAGGAGAAAAAGGCGCTTTTTTATTTCTGAGGCATTTCACGGGAGGAAGTCCAAGGAGGAGGAGGATGGAGGCCTCAGGCTGCCTTTGGGAAGCCCTGTCCACCACCCTGTTGTCCTGAACATGAGCTGGGTACCTGGTGCGCAGCACCAGCTCACACACTGAGGAGAGGTATTTCTGGTTTCTATTCTGATTTGCACAAAGTAGGGAGCTGAGTGGTAACCCACAAAAGGCTGGTTCTCTGATTACCAAAACTTCACACTGGTTCTAAATTTTAACAAAGGCATCAGCCTTCATTGGTTACAGCTTATATAACTTTTTCACTAATTAGTACTGTAACCCGTATCGCTAGTGGTACCATAAACTGCACCAGGGGAGGTTTAGGTTGGACATTGGGAAGAATTTCTTCACAGAGAGGGTGATTAGATATTGGAATGGGCTGCCCAGGGAGGTGGTGGAGTCACCGTCCCTGGAGGTGTTTAAGGAAGTACTGGACTTTGCGCCGTGGTCTGGTTCACATGGTGGCGTTCAGTCAGGGGCTGGACTCCATGATCTCTCTCAGACAACTTTTCCACCCATACTGATTCTGTGATTCTGCGCTCTCTTGCTTCTCACGTCTGCGGGCACAGTTCTTCCCTCCAGCTGAGATTGGGTGGTGAGAGGAGGTGGTCAGTGGGTCAGTGGTCCCGATGTCCCATTGCCGCAATGACCTTTCCCCCAGTTACTGCCCAGCCCTGCTGACTTCACTCCTGGCGGCTCCCGTCCAGACAGCCAATTCCTCTGCGGACTGTCTTCCCTTTTCCTTTAAACAAAAGATCAGCCAAGAGCACGATGCTCACAACGCAACTGCGCAACTGCTTAATCATAACTGATCCAGCTACAGCTACCGGTTAACAGCTGAAAAAGAAAAAAATTGCAGAATTTGATACAAATCTCTGGGGGCCCAAAGTTGGAGGGGCCGAGCCACCCTGCGCCAGGGAGGAAGCGGGGGTGCCGGCGGGGCAGGAAGAGGCGGGCGGCAATGGCGGCGGGGCCGCTCCGCCGGGGCCGCTCTGGGGCGGGGCGGGGCCTGGGCACCGCCCCCCCTTCCTCCCGGCAGCCCTCGCGCGGCGCGGCCTTGCGGGTTGCGTGCGGCGCG
>VZRV01007602.1:347895-393101 GCA_013398115.1 Falcunculus frontatus | reverse complement strand
CCCCCGGGAGCCTCCCTCAGGTGAGGGCGGGCTACAGGGGAGCCCGGCGCAGTCCTGGCACAGTACTCGTGCTGCCTGTGTGGCAAAGGAGGGGGGGGGGAAAGCAAAACAAACCAACTTTCTCTTCCGTGTAGGTAGATAGTAGTTCACATAACTAAATCAGTTACGAGTTGTGGGTATAAAAGCCCCAAGCTTATTGAAGAAAGGTATTCCATCTTAGTTCTTATTCTGCCCTGGTCTGTTTTTTCTCTCTCCCTATATTTTGTGGGTACCACGATTGATCTTCCTTTCCACATAATTTTTATTTCATGGGACCGATCACTTACTGGAACATCCTCCCCATGGACGTGGTAGAGTCCCCATCACTGGAGGTTTTCAAAACACGAGTGGACAGGTTGCTAGATACTCTGATATAGGCCGCTTTTCCCCTGAAAGGTTAGATGAGATGATCCTTCGAGGTCGCTTCCAACTTGTCCTGTTCTATGACTTCATCAGTTAATATGTTTTAATGTGCTTACTAAGGTTATTTTTACTTAAAACAGCTGGTTGATGAGAAGACAGAATTGGAGGGTGGATAAGTATTTCTATTTAACTACCTGGGAGGGGAGAGGATGTAAATGGTTAGTTCTGCTTGAAGAGAGTGGGTGGTAGACCTGTAAAGTGATACTAAATTATCTTTCCACAAAGAAAATGGTGAAGCTGAATTTTTCAGTTCTTTGGGGCTTAGGCTGTAACTTGCAGAAGTTTTTCAAAGGTAAATGACATTTAAAACCCAGTTTGGAATAGCTGAATCTATCTGGTATAATAAAATTAATTCAAGATCTAAAAAAAAAATATGTAAGTTTCACATTTTGGGGTTAAAAAAAACCACCAGCAAACAAACCAAAAATCCCTGACACCAAAAGGTCTTCAGAAGTACTAAGGGATACTGTCAGAATGTGCTTTTGTATTTTTTCCTGGATTAACATAGTTGTTTTGCTTTTCTAGCTTATATTTCAGTTCTTTGTGCGTTCAGTGCTTCAGAATATTATGTAACACATTCTATCGGCATTATTTAATACCTGACACAGTAATACTGGTGTCAATTCTTAGGCCTTGTTTTCAAATTCCTGGATTGAGTAGGCAGATTGTGCTTGGTGGTCTCTGAACTGGTAAGTCCCACAGTTCAGAGCAGCATTTTGCTGACTTAGGAGCTCAGGTCTCCAGGTACTACATCATGCTTGCATGGTCTTATGTGTGCTCTCTGTGTTCATGTGCTTAAGATTTCTACTCTGGGAGGCAATTCTGTAGAAATGGTGCCGTGTAATGCTTCCATACCTGGCTAGACTTCTGTCCAGTTGGCCTGGCATTTCTGCACTGTGTCTTTTGGATTTTTGATTCCTTTAATTCCTGGAGATTGTGCTTTGGCTGTCTGCAGTTGGATCTGATGCAATTGAAATACTGTCTGAATGATAAAGCTGTGAACTCAGGAATGACTTCTTATTTTAAGTTGAAAAAGTAAGCTACTTTGTGGTGACAGAAAGCACCTTTAATTCATGTAAACTCTTTATCAAATTTTCCAGCGTATTTAGAAACAGATTTGCAGTTTAGTCACATGGTAAGGGCCTTTAGAGTCAAAATAAGCAGAAAGCACATACTTGAGTGTGAGGACAAAGTCTAAGCTTCTTCTAAGAAACTGTTGCTGGTGTCCATGATCTGGAGTTCCAGTGCTAGTCCAGTATTACATGGCTTCTCAAATAGCTTACAGGAGTTATTTTCTACGTGTGTGTGCCTGAATGAGGTGTGGTGACTTACTGGTAAAAAGCACACAAAGAGAGAAATTTCACACTGTTGATAATGCTTGGCTTTAGTTTGGTTTGGTTTCCTGGGGTGAGGGTTAGTTTTGTAGGAGAATCCATTCATATGTTGCTGGCTCTAATCAATGCATCTGTCATCAGCATAAATCACGGGAAATAATGGTTGGGGGGACAGGTAATCTGTTAAAGCAGTGACTCTGCACGTGGATGTGCTTTTAATATTCAGTGTCAGAGTCAGACCCTGCTTGGTTTTGAAAAGTACTGTCAAAAGTACTCACCTCTCAGCATAATACAAACCAGTTTTAATATGTGAGTTGCCTCACGTCTCTGCCATGTGGAATACCTGTAGCCATGGGTATTTCCATAATGACAACTGCTTTTGAATGACTTTAATTTTCAGGAAGGCATCAGTACAGTTAGATCAAGTTACAGCTGTCTACTGCCTGCCTCTTTCTTCAGAGACCCCCAAGGATTTAGATTTATGTGCTGTACCTCTATACAGGTGTGTGTCTCTCACATAATAAGAACTCGTGCCACTGCCAGAAGAAGCTGTTCTGGCCACGTAAGTCCTAGGTGGCATAAACACTTGACAGAAAAGACACTGATCTGAATTAGAACTAAGGCAAGTCCTCCTTACCTTCTTTTTTCTCTGGCTTGGTGGGACAGAGTTTTGGCAACTGTGCTGTATAAATAGTTCTGCAGGTGTAAAGCTTGTATCTTAGCTACATTCATGCTTGCTAGATTCCAGGTGGAAATCTGAGTGGAAGTCGGTTTAGCAAACAGAGTTACTGTACTGTAGCAATGTACTGTAGTGGCTTTTGGAAGACTGTGTTCTAGCAAAGGGAAGAACTTCTCTCACTAATAAGGAGAGAATTGGTGATGCTTTTTCCAGGTGTGTGCTTCAAGTCTCTCTGATTTTATTCTCTGTGCAAAGTCATGAACTTTTCTCAGAGAGAGCAATGTGTAATTATTTCAATCCATATATCCAGTGATTCCCTTAACAAAGGACTACTTTATGCTTATTTCCATTGTACAGTAATATCTTCTCTGAGCCCTGTGCTCCATAAATCTTTCATTCTCCTGCTTTTGTGTTCAGCATAAATTGAAACAATCTCTTATGCACTATAATATGTGTTATATGGTATTTCATAGCATCTTATCTCCACACAACTGTTTTTACATACTATGTATTGGCTTCCAAATTCCTAATACTGCACTTCTCTCTCAAATCCAGCAGACCTGTGTACAAGTGTGCTGAGAATTGTAGGAAGGTCTTTGGAATAGAGAGTATCATCTGTGTTAGACTTCATGTTTAGAGCATTTGAAATCCTACTTCCTTCGCAGTAAGAAACAGCCTGCTTGAATTTGATATAATTGGCAGATTCCTTGTACTTCAGCCTCTGATGTTTAGCTTTATGCTTAAGAACTAAGCAACAGGTAAACAGAAATGCCAGTTAGGATTTTATCTTCTGAAATGTGTCTTAGTTGGCAGAGTTTGGTACTGTGTTTTTATGAGGATTTCTGAAGTACCATTTCATTTTTTTTAATGTGTGTTTACAGGAACTGACAACAGCTTTGGAAAAGAATCCAGATGATGCCGAATATTATTGTCAACGAGCTTATGCTCATATTCTTCTACAGAAATATGCTGGTAACATCTTCAGTCTAAGAATCCTTTTACAAGTGTATCATAACGTGTTTTACAGGAGATGTCTTCAATCTGAAGCCAAATACAGTAACAGAAGAAAGTGTTATCTGTAACTTAATATGCTGCTTTTGGTCTTAGTATATATAATCTTGTAGCTTTCTTAGATTGTTTTGTTTCAGCAAAACTTTCAGTGAAATGGGTTTTCTAGAGTCCCAGCTTTCTATTTGATTCCAGCCTAGTATTATCTAAGCCGCTTTTTATAAGTAGACTTCTTAGGCAGATTTTGAGATTTTTGCGTTTTAAGTGTCTTCCATTGTTGTGTTGTTGGTAGAGACTGAGTCCTGTTGTGGTAGGAATGTGATAAATGAATAATGCCTGGGAAAAAAATTAACTGAATAAGATCTGGTTTATTTTTTCTTTCCAGTAAAAATCAAACAAGCAGAATCACACTTCAGATCTAAGCAGAGGATTTCACTAAATGAAAGTCATGCTGCATCTTACATAACAGCTCTGCAGCTCCATGAGGGATTCATGTGTGGCAGTTGTGGCTAGATTTAATTCAAACAGTGTGATTTGTGTGCAAGCTAAGAAAGATAACATAACATAGTGCATCCTAGAAAAATTTCACTACTTAGAGACTTGACAATTCATTACTTTTTATAATGTTATTATTATGTTTCTCAACTTTAAACTGGCTTTCAACAGATGCAGTTGCAGATGCAAAAAAGTCTCTAGAACTCAACCCAAACAATGCTGTAGCGCTCCTTAGAAAAGGGTATGTATCATTTATGGTACTTTGGGAATATTGTGATAATCTGTAGGTCAATACTAGAGTTTGGATTATGGTTCTGTGTGAGCTTTTTACAATACTGAGAATGAATAAATTCAGTGCCATGCTGCTTGCAACCCATTTGTAATAAAGCCATTCAGTTTGGGGTGATTATCTTAATGCCCTTGCCTTTTCAGAAACACACCTTTTGGGTAATTTAAATTCTTACACATAATTTTAACCAATATAGCATGTTATCTATAGAATGCAGATTACACTGAAAAGTAATCACTTTTTTCTTGTGTTTTTCTTTATTTGTGTCAGGTTAGGTGAATATCATATCAAAAATTATGCATCTGCTTTAGAGTCTTTCAAAAAGGGACAGAGGTTGGACAGTAAGTATTAAAGTTTCTTGTGTGTACAGTACTCCTTATGTTAAAAAAATAGGTAATGTGTTAGATTAAAATGAAGACCAAAGATTTTTTTTTTTAAAGGCTAATGTATTGGGTCCCTAACATCAGCTGTCTGACTTTTGGGAACCTTTATGCACTCACTGCATGAAAGTGTTAAACTGTTTAAAAATGCATATCAAAGTTCTTAGCAATTAGTAGGTGATTTTTTTTTTCCTCTTTATAAAATGAGGAGTGTTTTCCTGCTTCCTGGAGGTCTTGAAGATAAATAATGGCAATGTTGTAGTGTTAAGTGTGATAGAAAAGTTTTTGAATAGAGCAGGCTCCTTAGATATGGCTAGAATTTCTTCTTAAACAGTTTGACAGACCAGTCTTTAGAAAGAATGCAACTTGGTGAGTATTCAAACTGACAAAATGGATTTTTACCTTATATTACATACCACTTAATTACAGAAGCGTATTTATTTTATTTCTTTTTTCTTACAGTGTTGGCTTTCCAGCTGGCCTTGGGCACTTTTTAGTTTGGGAACATTTAGAACTTTTTTAAAACCTGACTTTATTCGATAAGCAGGAAAGGAGTAGCTTAAAACGGAAAGCTTTGGTAGAAGACATGGGGAAGCACAAAACAAAGCAATTGCAAGATGGCTGTGACTCCTTTCTCTTCTCTCCTATCCCCCAGTATAAATAAAACCTTCTCCGCTCTTCCAAACAGCGAGGGAAGATGGTAAAAAAAAAGCACCTTGAAAGGTTACACAGAGTGAAGTGCACTAATCTGATAAGAATTGTCATGATCTCAGATCTTTTCAGTGTGTTGTCTTATCTGTAATAGTAGTGGCTGGGACATCTAGGCTTAGCAAAAATTTAATTACTTTGCCTCTCCCAAATAAATGATCTTATCCTCTGATTTAAAAGTGGAGTTTCATGGAAGTATAAGCTAATTTGTGCTTGATGCCAAGTGGTCGTGCTCCTTATTACTCTTGTGCTTGTTTAGCCTCTTCTTTCAGTGCATTAAGTCTGCAGAAACCTACTATTTTTAAAGCCTTCCCCCTGGATGAATGTGTTAAAATGGCCCAACAAAGGGTCTGAGTGCTGAAACCATCAAAAGTGAAGTGGCAGAGCAGTGTTGGGCCAGTGGAATGTTGGTAGAAGGGGGATGTGGTGAAATTGCAGCAACTCAAAGCTGTCAGTTTAGGCTACCTTGGAATAGGAGTTGAAAATAAGAAATTTCATTAAGTTCTTTCTATTTTGGTAGTTTGGATAACTAGGTGGTCTCCACTCATTTTATAGTAGAGAGACAGGTTTGTCTTTGCAGTCTAGTCGAGTTCTATATTTAGTAACTTTCTGTGAAAGGAAGAGATTCCTTCCACTGACTTAGGTAGTTTTCCTTACTTGGGGGGTAACTTTTTGTACATCTCCAAGCTCATCACTGCTGAATTAAATTGAATAACTAATCTTTATGTTTCATACTCTTGCCCCACCCCAGGCAGACAGTATCAGTCTGAGGTTTTTCATGTGCACGGATAACCTCACATTCTGTTTATGTTGGAGAGTACAACACAGAGCTGCAGATAACTTTTTTAGATAAGTCAGTGAATACCAGGATCCCCTTGGCTAATTCAGAATCCCTGAAATACAGCACACTTTCCTGTGTTGAATTGCTTCATTTCTACCTGTTTGAATTTAATTTGCTGTTGTTTTGCTGCTTACTCAGTTGGAGTGTTTCTGAAGCTTTGCACTTCCTGATTACTCTCTTATCTGAAGATACTTTCTGCTGCGCTTCCTTTGTCTCATTACAAAATTCTGTGGCCTGCTGTGAGATGAGGAGTATCCTGTAGGCTTTTTTTAAATTACAGACTTAGTTGATTCTCTTTCATATATTACCTAATTTGCTGGCAAGTTTGTGTCAGTAACAGAATTTGCCTTTATGGAATGTTTCATGGATCCCAGGTGAAAACAATTGTGAGCATAGGCATTTTGGCAACACAATTAACTTCCAGTTAAATGCAGCTAATGCAAAATGAACAAAGCACAGAGGGAAAATTTGCCACATACACTAAGCAGGTGATGAAGAGAGACTTCAGCTGTTGCTGCCTTGGGAAGAATTGCTGTGGTGGGGAATTCTTTGCTGGCAGAGCTAGTTTCTTTGCCACACAAGTGGGCAGAAGTACATGGATACATGTTTCTGTTCTTTGGTAATGTAAGGGCTGTTTTAAAGCTCAATCTGGAATGCTGACAATGACGAGCTTCCTACGTGTGCTCATCACTGGTAGGACTGACAGGCCCAGGGTACCACAGCAACCTTCCCATTACCCACCTACAAGGATATCGAAATAGGACTTGATGTGATGAGCTGTGGAATATACAATGTTTCCTTATTTTATGAAATAACATTAGAAAGCAATACTCCTTTCGCTCAGCCGTGCGATGCATGCAGATTTTTGCAGTTCCTATTGCCTTAGTTGAAGAAAGAGTGTGATCTGGTACTCTTCAGTATGCTATGTGGATTTAGGACAATTGTACTCAAATTTTCTTGGGTTTTTTGCTCTGACCACTGAAAGAATTTACTAAAGGTGGAATGGGACAACTCTTTAAATAAACTTCTTATTTTACTTGTATTTTAAGAGTTAGTAGATTTTTAGTAAGTGAAGACCCAGTTAGGTTTACTGAACTACAATTATTAGTAGAAATTGTTTGTAAGTTCTTTGGGAGGATAATACAATTTTAGAGAAAAAAAAATTAATTTGCCTCAAATTATAAAATGTGCTGGGATGCAGGGAAAGAATGTGTTCTTCTAGGAAAATAGGGAAATGAACGCTGGACTTTTAAGTTTGTATTGCATAGCAGTCTAGTCATAGGCCATGGTTAAAAAGAGAATTCCTCACCTGCTGGTGAGGGATGCTGAATCAGTGGAGACCTTGCTTAGACTGCAAAACTTGAAAGTCTTTTTAGGTTACTGTCATGCTAAGTTTTGAAAATACTGATTAATTTAGGTTTCAGGGGAGCTGTGGAGCTCATATAATTCTGTGCTCTGTCCAAATACAGTATTAATTCTGAACTTGCATGTGTTTGCTTGGGTGTTTTTACTGTTTTGTTCCAAGTATCTCTAAGACTGAAGATTCCACAGCCTCCTTGGGCAGCCTGCTTCAGGATTTGCCCATTCTTTTAGTGAAAAATTTAGATAACTCTTAAGATGTCTGGTCAGATGGCAGAAGAAAAGTGGAGATGAAATGGCTTGAGGAGTGGGGTAGCAATTTTGTGACTAAGCTGCACCTCAAAATTTATGTACATTTTATATTTGGAGAGTTGGAGTACATTGTATAGCTGCAGTGGAGTCAGATTTGGTGTTATGTCCCTTTCTACTGGGAGCTCTTTTGTCGAACTTTTTCATGTCCTTTGCCTGATAGTTGACAATGTGAATTCACTTGGGAAACAAGAAGAAGTTCAGTTATTCTTAGTAGTTGGTCAGTAATGTTGCCACTTTTTTACTCTCTTCACCGTGACATATATTTTGGGAATATTGTTGAAATAAGATGATTGCTCTGTTGTTACACTACCATCTTTTTAGCTATTTTTCAGTGAGTTAATTTCTATCTGGGAAGCTTGCTTCCAGGAGAGAATACTTGGTGTTTGTGAAAAGTTGCACTGCTTTGTGTTGACTACACAACAGGCCGTCTCTCCTGACATTACTCTGGAGAGAAAGTGTGTGACTGTTTGAAAAAATAATTTAAAGAAAAATGGAAAAATGTGTAGAACTGTACTTCTTGCTTTCTGAACAGTTACACAGGGGTTGAACAGACTGGAAAGCAATAGCATATTTGTGTCAGTGAGACAAAATCTAGTCTCCTACCAATTAATTAGAATTTAATTAAATATAACATATAGTGGAGTTGTACAAAAATACTTAAAGCCTAAGTGGAATGACAGAGCTTACAAGAAGATAATAGGAAATAACACCTTTTTTTAGTAAAGTGATAAAAGTTTGGGATGGATTTGTTCCAATTGGCAACTGAGAGGAATTTTTCTTCATGCAATACATATAGTGCTTGAAGAGTTTTAATATTACTGTGTTTGATCTCTTCTAGATGTAGATGATACCTTTACTATTTGGATTAAAAGATGTGAAGAAACACTAAATGGTAAGAAAAAACCACATCTACTTTGTAAGGGATTTGATATGCCCTGTGCTTGTGATGCCTCCTCCAGCCACCTAGAAACAGAGACTAGACAAGAGTAAGGGAATGAAGATAGGTATTTATTTGAAGGGCCTTCAGGGTACACCCTGGGGGAGCCAAAGGCTGCTTCCAAAAAATTGGACCCCAAGATGGACGACAGGTCAGTTCTTCACACTTTTATAGGTTTGGACCATTTGCATATCAGGGTTAATTCTCCAATTAAAGCCCCAGTTTAGCAATGTAACGCCCCTCAGCTTGCCCCCCTCAGAATCTTTTGTTTACACGTTTTGGGCCTAAAAACAGCCTGGTTGTCCTTGAAGGCAAAGCCTGGAGAGGCTTTGTTATGTCTACCTAGTACAAGAGAGCAGGAATTACAGGCTACAAGGAACTTCAGAGTTACACTCTAAACAGTACAGAATTTGAAAATATGAAAGCTAAAACCTAAGGCATCACTTGGAAGCTGTTATGTTTTTCAAAGATTCACTGCTTTCCTTTTATGTAGAACAAAAATTATTTTGTTTTTTCTATTGTAGAAGTCATGTTTTTCTATCTCTTGTTTCTCTTGGAGTAGACACCCTTAGCACTTGTATGCTTCATTCAGATTTAGAGGAACATTAATGTTGGGTTTTTAGTGTAATAATTAGCTGTGCCAGGAGAGTACTTATTTAAAGATCAGACAATCATAATTAATTTTAACTTATTTTCATACACAACCGCGAACTAATTTTAACTGTAGAAGTGTGTGTCAGCTTGCTATCTAAAGCCTACATAAAAATAAGTTTTCAAGTCTTGCAGAAGATAAAGTTGGAAAGAGGTAGAAATTTGGAGATTTTACTCCTTGATTCCATGTGGAAAGTACCATAAGTGCTAATGGCTGTTCTGGTGACTTAACCCGTGGTAGTCACTGAGTGTGAGCAGTGTTTCCTTTCATACCTTCCTGTGGACAGACAGCCCTGACAATCAACTCATCCACAGAGCTTAAACTGCCTGGGGGTTTTCATGAGAGAGAACAGAATAACTCGTGTAGTTTTTTCCTCCGCCTGTTGTGACTTTCCCTCCTCTCTCTATGCTGCACACTGGAGAACGGGACAGTAGAACAAGGTTGTGTCAATGTGTTGACTAAAAACCGAATAGAGGAGAACCCTTTTGTCTTGCATAGGGGTGAGCAGATTTTTGCTTTGTGAGACATTTTTTGCTAGGTTTAGTTTTATTTGGAGGAATTAGATAAGTGATCAGCATGCACGGTCTTTTTTGCAGAGAGTTACTTTGGGTGACAGTTTCCTCTGAAAGAGGTTATAATACACTTTTTTTCTTAAATGTCATAATTATATTTTGCAGTGTTTAATCTGGTCCAGCTGGGTTCTCCTGTTTTATTCTGAATATTCAGTGTCCTGTCTTCCTTGATCCATTTTTTTAATTCTCTCATACACCAGCAAAACAAAGCAAACAAACCCACCAACAAAGCAATAACTCAAATTTCTTCATTGCAGCTTAATATTTTTATCTGTTCTTGTCAGTGTGCATTATAAAGAAGCAAAGGGAAAGTTTGTTTGTTTTCAGACATACTTAATCTGAAATATTTTAGAAAAAAATACTTAAAAGAGGGGATACTGAGCTATAGTTTAGATACAAGTACTACAGTATGTTTAGGGTCATGTGAGTAAATTTCTTTGCCAAATTTCTATCTCATTCCCCAGTGGGGTTTCCCTAGCATGAGATAAAAATGTGATGAGAGCTTTGTGCTATTCTTGTGGATGGATGGATGATAACCCTAAAGCACACTCCCAGAAAGGGATTTTTTTTAAACTTTTGTTTCCTGTGATGTTGTTTTCATTAAAAAAGGCCTGTATCTGTTTCAGGTAAGCAAGGGAATGTAATGGAAAGTTTCTTGATTCAGTTAGTCAGAACATGCTTTATATCAGAGTTGTTGCTTTGCACAAGTTGCTGGTTGAAGTCTATTTATAAAATAGAGTGTCATGAAAGCAAAATACTAGAGGTAGAACTGGCATGTTTTTACCTCCTCTGCTGTTGAGACTGGAGTAAATGCAGGATGTCTGGAGTAACTGAAGCAAGCTAGAATAAGATTGTGCCTTGTAAGTTTAATATATCTTTTTCTGAAAATGCAACTCTTTTCTTTTTGCAGCATCACAGACAGATTTGGTAAGATGTTTTCCTTAATATGTTTACTATTACGAATTTTTTGTTAGGCTAGAGTGTATTTTCTGCTTCAGTGGCTTCACTTCCAAGCTTTAAAAAGAATCTTTCCTACTGTGTGCAATTCTGAAGGATTTAACATCTCTTCTAAACATGAGTGCTTTTGTTTGAGACCAACGTTGCAAAATGTGAACCATGAAAACACTTAGGAATGGTACACAAATCTGGCACTTATTGTGCATTCATTGAGGTAATTTTTAACTTTCTGGCTTGCAGTCTGCAGCCTAATTTGCAGATTAACCAGTTGTGGTCAGTTGTGTTGTCAATAGTAACTTGATTGGGACTGTTAGAAAGTAACTTTTTTTTTTCCCCAGAAGCTTGCAAATAATTTATGCAGATTTTTTTTTCTGTTGTAACCTACTCAGTTTTCAGTTTTCTTTTTTTTAATTGGAAGTCTTCATAAGAAATGTTGAAATTGACCTCTCCTTTTGTTGTTTTTTTTTTCTTGGGACAAAAAAAAGGTTGACTTTGCATTGGATATTTTGCTCCCTCTTTAATAGTTACCTAAATTTCTTACATTTTAAGGATAGAGCAGAGGAGAAAAATGTACAGGAAGCATGGTGATAGTATGTTAAGACAGATCTTAGATTTAAAATGATTTTATGTTTAAAAGTTAAACCTTGAGTTCTCAGACCTACTTCAGTTTTCCTTTGTGATTTATCGATTAGTAGCATAGTCACTGGATGTTTTCCAGGTATACGTCTTATCCAGGAAGAAATGATTTAAGGCTGAACTTAATTGATATTTATAAAATATATTCAAGTTACAGACTGACATATTTAATGTAAATTGAAACTTTAAATTTGTAATCTGCCGTAAGTGACCAAACAGTGAAGGGCTTCACCTGCAAGTTAATGTTCACACATAAATCAAGGAAGGGGGAGCAGTCGGAATCAAAAAAAGGGAAGCAACTGGTGAAAATCATTTGTGCCTTGAAAAGTACTTCATGGTATATTTTCATTTATACTGATGCAACTTTCTTTCCAATTGAATGTGCTTCAACTAGAATATACAGCAGCAGCCTCTGCCACCAAAGATCAAGTAAGTTGACTTTAGCTTTACTGTGAAATTTAAAGTAATTGACATATAGCTACTCTTTGGTTTGGGGATTGGAGAAGCTGGATAATGACTATAGAAGGGTTTTTTGGGGTAACTTTAGAAACGTGGCAGTCCAAATGAAGTGTTTCTCAGTGCTATCACTTTTGTTCAGACTAAATGGTGCTTTCATGAGGTTATAGCTAACTAGGAGAAAGGGGAGTAGCATCAGCATTCTGGCTTCTGTTTTCTCATTCTCATGCTGAGCTTAATTTAAAGCCTGTTCCATTGTGGCTCGTATAAGTAATGTTTCGAGATATGTTAAAGATTCTGAACTAAAAAGTGGATGGGTTAAGAAAGTGATCTAATTTTATATGCTGTGTAATGTAAAAAATAAAATTGTTCCCTTTTTTTTTTTTTTTTTTTTTTTAAAGATATGACTGGTACCAAACAGAATCTCAAGTAATTGTGACCATAATGATCAAGAATGCACAGAAGGATGATGTCAGTGTGCAGTTTTTGGAGAAAAAGGTGATTTGTATTGGTTATTGATACTCATCCCTAAATTCCCTGAGATGTAGTACTCAAGCCAGTGAACATTATGTGCTGCAGTAGCATGAAAAGAATGGGGCGGGTGCTGTTCTGCTTGAGCTTCTCTTATGTACAGTTGTGCTGCACATGTGTGTGCTCAGTCGAGTGATTTGGGATTGGTGGCCACAGCAGTGTCCATAGGACTTGAACACAAGCAGTATGAGGTGGGCATGCTGCAAGGGAACATCTGGTTTTCAGCTGCCTGTGTGTGTGGAGGGGAGGGGGAAGAAATGATCTGGACTTAAACGTTAGACTATACATGTGTCTGGAGCAGGACTGGGCAGAGACAAGGTAGTCTTAAAATAGGTATGAATGAGTAATATTTTACTCTAGGATAGCTACAGAAATAGACTGAATATTCGTGGGTGGGTTTTTCTTCCTTCTGGCGTCACTAAAATTGTAGCAGCAAAATAAATTTTTTAAGGAAGTGCAGTAATTTCTTTAATGAAGTACCATATGTTGTACCAATGAATTTCATATTTAATTTGGCTGACAATATTGAAGAGTTAGGGTCTTATTCTCAACTAACTTGATACTTCATGAGATACCAGAAATACTTGGTTATTATTACCTGATTTAGGTTGCTAAAATAGTCTGAGCAGTTGTTCTGTAGCTTGCATATATTGGAAGAGAAGTTGCAGATTGTTTTCATGTTCTGTTATTAACATGTTGATACTCCATTTGTTATATAATTCCTTCCTTTAAGACTTCAGATCAAGCTGACAAGATAGTAGGGTTTTTGAGTACATGTAGCAAGAATTGAAATCTTCTGTTCATGTTCTAGTATATTTTTAGAAAGACTTTGTCCAATATTGCAGTAATGTAATGGCATGGTCTGAAGTGATATTAATTTAATCACTTAATCTCTGTGTGAAATGACTGTCCTTTACTTGAAAATGGAGCTGCTGTCAAAGATGACCAGAGACATGTTTTCAACTTTTAACAGATGAATGCCTCAGTGAGACTTCCATCAGGTGAAGTCTTCAACTTAAAGCTTGATCTTCTTCATTCTATAGTGCCAGAGCAAAGTACGTTTAAAGTGCTTTCAACAAAGGTAAGCTGCTTAAAGTGTAAATTGTTTCTTTGACTGTTCCAATCCTGAAAATGTTTCTATTCTATTGCCTTGTCTCTCTGCAACAGTCATAATATCTTGCTTTTCATATAGAAATGCTTTTTCTTTCTTCAAGGTGTCTTTTGGCTGGTGGGAGGCTTTCTAAACTTGTGCAAATATCAGAAATAGTAATATGATGGTGCTTATTGAAGTGCAAATGACAGAGTTATGTTGAGGATTCTTTCACTTGTTGCTTGAGAAAGAAGACTCTGATCTTCACTGTTAAAATTCAGGTATTAGGAAAACATGAACACCCTTTTACAAAATTTCTAGGAGCCAGTCTTGCCTGGTGAAGCATTGTTACCTTTGTGTGCCCAAGAAATAAAAGTCAGGCTTGGAAGATTTCGGTGAAATAGTTCTCTACCCTTTCATGGCTTCTCGCTGGTGAAGGTTAACCATGCAGTTAACTGTCCGTGGCTTTTTTTTAGAGCATATTCCATGCTATTCCATGCTGTTCCTGGAAACAGTACATGCTTGGAGACACTTGAAAATGGTGTGGTGTGAGAGAATGCTTCTGTCTCAGCAGTTTGCTTCTTTTATATTACAAGTATAGAAAAATAAGAAACAGTGGTCTGGCACAGCATTTCATGTTGGCATAACGGATAGACAGACATACGCTTTTGTCCACAGAGCCAAGCCCGAATCCGTGATGCTGGAATATGATGCTGATTGTTCTCTTGTATTTCAGCAGTGGTTCTGCAGAGCTTATGGAAATTCTCTTGAGTACTCGTGTTCCAATTTACCTGTTCCATTCTCAGAAAAGTACCTATAACAGTTCTTGCATCATTTAATGGAAGAGGGTCTTCAGGATGGCGTGAGAGGATTACCACAGAAAGTTGGTCTTGTTTTTCCACTCCTTGTAAAAGAAACATGGGCAGGTTGTGTGATTGAGCACTTTACTTATCCCTCCACAGCATAAGAGCTTACATGGCTCAAAGTATGTAGAAGATCTGGTAGTCCAATAGTATTTGTATAGATTTGAGTGGAATGGGGAGGGACCTCGTCAGGAAGAGTAGCTGTGAGGTCCTGTTTTCTTTATGTTCTTACCTAGCTTGTGTTACACTTTTAATTTTGTCTGAAGTTTACAGTTACTTTCTTAGGAAGCATCTACATGTTAAGGAGCGCTGTGAAATTCACTTGACTTTCTTTCCACACTGCCATCTCTAGCTTGGGCTTGTCTCTGAAATAATCTCTAGTAGTCTAGAGCCTAGTTTCCTTTGAGGTTCCAGAAGTGGGGTGAAAGCCTGAATTACATTCAGGCAGTGTCTGAAATGTAAATATTTTGCATTTTATTTTCAAATGTTGTTGTTCCTAAATACTTGTGAGAGACTATTTTTTGAGACAAAATGGGTAAGAGGGAACACAGAAGGTGTTCTTACTGCAGAAGTCAGTGCTTTAGCATGTCCTTACTGTTGCAGGAAGGAGTAGTGTAAGGCTGTCTGTGAAGGCATGGTGAAGGAATACAATTTAAACCATGCCCCAGTTGGTTCTTGTTCTGACCACCAGAGGGAGTCTGGATGAAAAAAAAAATTAAAAGCAGCTCTATGATAAGTTTGCAAAGACTTCTTTACGGGTTTAGAATATTTTCCTTAGAAAAATACTAAGCTCTTTAAGGGAATGAGGCAGCCTTAATGTTTGATCACCAGAAATTCAGATTTCTTTTCTTAGCTTTGTATGTGTACTTGGCTCTTATGAGCAGCATAGAAAATAGGCGGATACTACTTAGAGTAAATTAATCTTATTGATTAGAACTTCTCAAACCATTCACATATTATTTTGTACTATTTACATGAAGTCCTTTTGTAAGGACTTGGAAAAAAAGAAATAATCTTATTATCTTCCCAATTATATCAACTTCTTACTACGCACTCCTGAAGAAGTTGAATTTTCATGGGATAGAAACAGATCTATTCCTGCAGGTTAGTAATTTCAGGTGAGAATAATTTGATTTGTTCATACTGCTTTATTTTGTGTTGCTACTTTGAATGTGTGAGCCACGATGCCACTAGTATCATCTAGTCATCACTGGGCAACAAAGACTCTGGCCTTTCTTTTTTACTTACATGGGCAATTGTATGAGGAAACAGTGGAACATACGAGCAGGTTGTGTGGTGGATAGTTTGGGTCCATGAACTTTGTACAACTAATAAATTCAATGGATGGAGAATGAAACGAGAACTGGCAGAGAGTAGAACAATCCTGCATATTTTGGAACTGAGAAGCTGTAGAGTCTCAATACTGCTTGAAACTCAGCATCACTTGACAAATGCAAAGGCATAAAGGTGAAGATGAAAATTCAGGAGGAGAAAATAGAATTTGTAGTTCTGCAAATACTGTTAAGGCTAAAGTGACTGCAAAGAGCAGGCAGAACTCACAGACTCTTGAATTGGTTCCTTCAGCAAGCATTGACAGTGGTGAAAAATACAATTGCTAGCATAAGGATTGTTTCTTTCCCAGGAAGGAAATAAAAATTATACCTTTCTATCAATCCATGCTGTGTCAAACTCGGAGATACAAAGTCTGTTTGGAAAAAACCAGTGTAACACTAGCAAGTGTTACAGAGGTAGCATAGATAGATGTTTTGAGCTGTTTCAATGGTTTCTGTATGAGCAGAAGTAAATTAGTGTTTATCATCTGCAGACTTTGACTTCAAGCTGTGAACTAGAAGAGGTAAAATATTTGATGCCAACACAAGAACAGCATAATATGTGGATGAAGTCCAGTTTTGAGATAAAATCTTAAATTTCTGTCTTCATGCATCCTCTAGTATTTTATATTCTCTGATTGTCAGCAGTTCTACAGATGATACAGGCTGCCTTTAATATTGACTATCTATTATTGCATACTTAAAGCTTTTTTTTTTAATCTAATTAAAAAATTTACTTGCTGTTCTATAGATAATACTGCTGGCAAATTCAGCTTTGAGTTGATTATGGCTCCTGCTCACATTTAGTGGCAAGTTTCTCAAGAGTTGCCTCTTGTTGTTCAGCATATAATTCTGGTGGCCTAAGGCCTCAGGTTAATGTTTATGTGAGAAAATGCTGAATACCACTGAATTGAGCCCTTCTCTTAAGGGTACTGCTATATCTGCATAGCAGTTTGGACATTAACATCACAGTTGATAGATCATAACTAGATCATTTGATGTTTTTGATCGTAATCCTCATCTGTCAGAGGTGTCTGACTGTAGCAGTTTGATCAAGCAAAAAGTAACAGCTGCTCGAAGAAGCACTGTAGAAATTTGAGACTGATGTCTTAAAAATGGAAACCGTGTTGCATTCAGCATTTCACAGGAGGAAGGGTACCCTTAGTGGTGCTACTTGTTTTCTTACTTCTTTCCAGGAGAGGGAGCCAAAATGTAAAGGCTGGACCAAGTTTGCTCTTTGCAAATTGCCTGGGTGCAATTATCCTGTACCTCAGTGTGCATATTGTCATCATGCTCCCTTAATAGAAGGAAAAAGGCATAAAAATTTAAACGAGAGACTAAATATGTTTAAGACAAAACTAGTTGATCTGTATCTGTCCAGAAAATATGTTAGGAAAGTAGAAATGCACAGATAGTGTAAGCATTTATAATGTTATTAAACGTGCACAATCAGCCTCACATTCTTTTCCCTCTTCTGCTCAGTCTATCAGTCAGTGTATTTGGGATTCCAGGGGAATATTCTGCAATGTTCTCTTGGAAACTTGTGTAACATGAGCAGTTTCTCTAGGTCTTCTGATATGTTATAGGTGGTCTTGGGGTTTTCTTCTCCTTACACTGAGGAGAGTGAAGATAACGATGTGCTTTTAGCACGTGTGCTTATGACCTTGAAGGAAACTTGAGATGGTGCTTTCTGGTTTTCCCCTATCTGCAGATAGACTGAGGACAATTACTGTGAGTTTTCAATGTGTAGTGCCTTGGGCTTTTTGCAAACAATGACTTGCAGCAGTGTAGAGCCATTTGAAAAAGTGGTAAAAAGTAGTTTCTTTACCCCAGAACTGTCCTTTGATTAGAGATCAAAGTTGTGCTGCAAACCGGGGAGGTGTTAGAAAGCCTCAGCCTCTTTTACAGTTGATATTTGCTGCTTAATAGAGATGTCTGAAGTAGAAGCACACTCTCAGCAGCTTCATGCCAAGAATATGGTTGTGTGCATCAGTGGAATGTTGGTTTTTTTCCCTGAACCAATATTTTGCTTTGCAAACTCTGAAATACCCTGTGAAGCTAACTGGAACTGATGCCTGTTGTTGAATGTAAGGGAAAAGGCAGAGTGGAACTGTTTCACACACTCTTGCACTGTCATCAGAGTCTCTCTTCACAGGCGAATGTTTACAAATAGATAAACAAGAGGAACAGATTTATTTTAACTGAAGTTAGGTCTTACCATTGCAGTCTGATCCTTAAAAGATACTTTCTTGTTTAGGATATTTTCATTAAATTGCTTGTAGGCAATTGAATGCAGACTTGGCTGCTCTTGTGTACTTGTTTTCCCTGTGAGGCTTTCATGCGGATTGATATCTCCCATGTATATTCTTGAGCATTTTCTATAAATTATAAACTAATATTTGAGATGAGTGGGTAATTTTCTGAAATTTCTTGTATCTTTTAGGCAGGATTAGTTGGAGCAATTTCTTGGATAGACCCTGTAGTAACCTTCACTATGACTGGCATGATATTTACTTATTTAACAATAAGTTTGATTTTATTCTTTTCCTTCTGTATGAATGAAGATGGATGTGAGACAGTTTTAAACTTGCTAATACTCTGAGAACTATTATTTTTTACAAGCATATAAGTCAGTGCCCATGCTTTATATAAATGCATAAAAGAAAACTATGCAGAAGGGGTTTTATGTGTCTTGAAAACTATTGGAATAATGATGGTTTACATGGAGAATGAAGTGACAAATAGCTTCAGAATACTAAAATGATCTGCGTTGCTCACTTCTCCTCTAGAATTCAAAAATTTTGTGTTGGCTGTGTAATATCAGAGGAAACTTGAACCTTTTTCCCCCAGTTCTCCATAATACGTAGCTGGCAAAGAAACTAAATAAATCTCGTCTGTTGCAGTATACTCCCTATAGAATAAATTTCATAATTATCATTTGTGTGTGATAACACTGTAGAATTATTTTCATCTTAATATATTTTGTTTAAAGTTATGGACCAATAATCTTGGAATCTAGACTGCAAGCAATATATAAAAGGTCTTTGAATAATTAGGACACCAAAACTGCAGGCACATGTGCTCTTAGAGGTACATTTGAGTAGGTCTTACATTTTTAGAAGATTGTTCTGTTTTATCCTACAAAATTCGTGAGATGATCACAAAATGACAGCTCTAAACACCTAAAATTTACGACTCAGAGAAGGCAGTCAGTAGTTCAGTAAATAACAAAGTAGTTGATTAGAAACACTGAATTCTTGTTTTCATGTGTTTTATACAGCAGAACACCAGAATTAAAAGAGGTGTTTTTGATGTGTCTTAAAATTAATGGCTGAACTGTTGTTTAAGCTTTGCCAGTTCTGATTTCCTTCATCCATCTCATCAGAGCTTGACTGAAATTTGCCAGTGGTAAATGAACTTTGCCTTAGCATGGACTGTAAAATACAAAACACAGTAGAAATTAGAAAAAAAACCCCTTGCAGTTTGTCAGTGTGCACCACCTCCTTTTAGGGTGGAACATAAAAATTCTTCCCCTTTTAATGTATCTCAATTAGACTGACAATGCTTGTCTCAGAATGTAAGTTCAAGTGAAATCAAGTTCATTGGAGGTTTGGATTTTCTAACAGTAAGTATTTACCTAGAAAATAGATGTTGGCTAACTGGTGTTGTTTTGCTCTTTACCAAAGGGGAGAAATTATTTCTTAAAATTGAATTAAATGCTCTTTTATGCCAGTCATCTTAAAATAAGGTGTTTTTTCTTATTTTTATATTATCAGTGAAATGGTTCAGAATAGCTTTTGAGAGTAACTGTGGCATCTTTTTGATAGCTAGCACTTGGATTAAGCTGCAGACAAGCATGTCCAAGTCCCTGATAGGCTTTAAAAAATTCATTACTTTTATGACTAGAAAACTCTGAGTAGAAACTTACCTGTGTCCTTTCACTGTGGGTGGTGTTTCTTCTAGACAGTAAATCCCTCATTTGAACCTCTTCTTGGAGGGGTAGGTTTCTCTCAAGATGGTATTTCAAACAAGTAGTGCATTAATTACTCTCAAAATTCCATGTGTCTTTTCCTTTTTGCTTTGCTCTCTTTGAACCCAAAATACAAGGGACTTCAAACAGAAAGTGTATTATATCTGCATTGGGATTTTTTATAGATCTGGAGTACCATGTCCTGTTTTAGGCTTGCCAGTGTAAGAAAGGCACTGATGTGGTGGAGCAAGTCCTAGTAGAGGGCTGCCAAGATGGTCAGGTGGCTGCATGGCTTGAGCTACAAGATGAAGCTGAGGAATTAGGCTTGTCCTTAAGCGGCATTCAGAGCATTTAATTTGCAGTTAAATTTTCCTGTCTTTATAATATAAAGTTTGCACGAGGCACACAGGGCATACGTTTTATGAAATATAAATGTTGAATCAAAGTAGTTGGCAAAGTGTTGATGTATTTCTCTTGCCCAAGTGAATTTTTTTCAAAGGAGAGGAAAAAGCTAACAGTAGTTTTTTGCTAGATATGACACAAATGTCCGTACTGATGTGTTACTTTTCTGTGTGATAGCTATCAGTATCTGTGCTAAAACGTTCATTAAAATGCATTTATTGCCATTTGTGCATGTAATTGGGACTCGCAGAGTTGTTCCTTCTTAGATCAAATACAGCTCTCAAGTTGAAGAAATATGCGCCTTCACAAGCAGAACTTTACAGCTTTATATTTTTGGAAAATGTGGTTGTATAATGGTATGGAGTTAATGATTTCCCTAGCTTTGCTCCTGCCTGCCACTTCGCCTAATGAGTAACTTCAATTGAAGTGGATGTAGTAGACAGAGTAGAAGTTTAATCATGTCAAAAATACATTCTGTCTCAGTTCTTCAGCTGTGTGTACTTCTAGCTTGGCAGGGTTGAAATGGTTTAGAGTTAAGAAATCTGCATCTTACACTGGGAATTAGTTTGTATCATTTGCTTCTCTGTAGGGATGTTTATCGTGTATTGCTGGCTTAGGGACAGTTTCAGAGAGGAAAATGTAAGACCTAGCAGATGAGAAAAGGAGAAGGGGGATTACTAGAACAGCAAAACTGAAGTTCTTCCTTATTTTCTTCTTTTTATGCATGGGCAGAGTACTCTGATGAATAGCCAAAGGTCTTTATAAGGACTTGTTGAGGAGGATTGTATTCTGAGTAGAAAAAAGTCCATGTTTAGTTGCTCACATCAAGAATTACGTTGCATTAGAAATAATTTTTGGTATGGATGAAATAATCTGTATTTGAGATACTGAAAGATATTGGTGGAAAGCCTGAAGTGTAGGGGCAAGACAAGTTAGTGTAGGAGAAAATAAACAGAGAAATTGAAGAGGTATAGGGCCGAGCAGTTTCGGTATCAAGCATTTGCTTTTTTTTTTCCCCTCCCCTAAAGCGTGTTGGGGGACACACTAATAAGCAGAGTGTAAAATCTTAACATTAGAGCCTCCTCAACTTAAATGCACAACTCAATTGATAATGCAGTCTCCTCAGGTTGAGAAGAGTTTACATAAGAACAGAGGAAAGTTGTTCTAAATTAATACTCATGTTTCACTTGTAACTAATTAGTTTCTTTGTAAGTAGCTAATTAACTTAAATGTTTGGCTCAGGAGATCCAAAACCACTGGGGAAAAAAAACCTGCTCGTTCTGCCACTTGTGGAACTACTTGATTGTCTTATATGTAGATAATATTTTTTGTTTCCTCAATCTAATCACAGAGCATTAGATTTGAGTGTAGGTATGAAAAAAAGAACTTTTAAGTTTGCAATTTTCAAAGTTTTTAGAAGAGGCCAGTGGAGGTAGCTTTGCTGACTTCTTTTGTCTTACTGAAGAATAATTATTGACACAGTTTGAATAATTCTTCTGCATAGTTTAACAGAAATCTCTGCATCCTTACAGATTGTGATATTAAACTCTGGAATACAGGCCTTTTTTAGGGATGGTAGGTTGGGCATCCAGACTAACAGCATTTTAATTTTATTTGGTTATTTTTGGTTCTGTGACTTTATTTTAAAAAAGGATACTCTGATGCTTAATTCGTGACTTGTAAAGTGGCTGAAAACACTGAAAATCCAACAGATGCAGGGAGTGGAAAATCAAATACATGTGGGTGTTGGACTTAGAAGCTTACTGAAGCTCTCCCCTGCCTTGAAGGACATTTCATGCCTCTTATCTTAAACTTTTTGTTGTTCTCCGTACGTGTCAGTGGTCAAAAATAAGTATTTAAACTTATCTAGGGAATTTGTAGCTTCCTGAGGGATAAAAAATAAAAAGAAACATTCATAACTGAATATTCTGATTCTTAAAATTCATCCTGATTGCCAACATGGAAACATTGAAACTTCAATGAGTTTTTTTTTTGTTGTTTTGATAAGATACCTCAGTGTGTTGCTTCCCAGTGATTGATTTGAACAATGGGTTAAATAAAGTTCAAATTTCAGATCAACATAATGCTGTGCAAGGAGCATGCTGTTTGAATCTAAGGTTAGCTTTTACAGTGGTGCCTTTGTTCTTGGGTCTGCAGGGATCCCCAGGTTGTAGTGGCTTTAGGTAGAACTAAGAACTTGCTTCTGCTGAGCTGTTTGCAAATGAGGAAGCACTGAAGTTTAGCAAGCACTGATTTCAGTTAATTAATAGCAGCATATGAACTTTGTGACATCTCGTTGAGAAGAGTTTACATAAGTAGACAGTCCTTGTTTTGTAGACGTTGTTTTGCAACTTTGTAACCCTGTAACCAAAGGCGAAGGTTAATTATGAAAAAACTTTTCAGTATGATTGTCTAAAGGGATTATGTGAAGATGTGAATAGGGCATGACATACTTCACTTAATTTTGTTTCTCCTATGATAATTGCAACCATATCCATTTTTAATTGCCAGTTTTGTCAATGAATACTCAACAGTTTTCTCCATAGCAGTGTTCGTTCATTGAACCAAATGAATACAGCTTCTGAATTTCTCCAGTGGGAAGATCTGCATAGTCCCAGGGTGTTTCTTTGGTTTGTGTACTACACATCAAACATGCAATTTTTTGGTAAATGAAGTGTAAACTTAGATAGAGTTGGATTTTGTAGTCTTTCAAAACTGCTGTTTATTAGAGCTGCCTCCCGAGAAAGGGATGCTTGAAAGGCAATACCTTGGAGCCTGGCAGTGTAGAGACATTGGGACTGATCATTACTTTTGGGATGCCATAATTTACAAAAAGAATCAAGTGAATAGTAAGCAAAAGAAAGTTAAGTGGTCCTAAACAAAAGGGTAGAAGTCTGATAAAAAAGCTGCACAGGCACATGGGAGCTCGTTTGCTGTGTGACTTGAACGTGAATAACTTCAGCTTGTAAGGTAGGTAAATATGGCTGTGATACAGGCTTCATTTTAGCAGCTGTGTTTCTAAAACCAAATGTATATATTTTCTTACAGCTACAGGATCCAGCTCCTTTGGAGCTGCTTGGCAGAATTGTTTGCCATCAGGATTAACTTGTTCTTTGTCTTGTGTTTCGTAGGTTGAGATAAAAATGAAGAAGCCAGAGGCTGTAAGATGGGAGAAGCTGGAGGGCCAGGGAGATTCTCCTAAGTTAAAACAATTTACACCAGGTTTGTTCTCTGAACTGTTAAGCATTAAATGGTTTATTTGGATTGAGTGAGTTACAGTTATTAATAATAGTTTTGCATTAAATATTGTTTATAAGATCACAGCTTCATATTTGCAGTGAAAAGCCTAATAGTCTTGTTTTCACTGCCGAGAATTGACAGAAAGTCTTCAAGCCATTAGTGAAACATAGGTATTAAATTTAGTCATAACTTCTGTTAATCTGATGAATTGTTAAGGATATTTGCTTGTCATTAATTCTGCTTATCTGTTTGGGTCCCCGTTTTGCAGTTCTGTATGTTGTGACGTGCATGTCCTGTGGTTTAGGAATGGTAACCCCCAATTCAGTGCCCCACTGGGACTCTCCCAAAGGACACTGTCACTGGTCTCACTCTCCTTTCCCCTCCCCCTTCTCACTGCATTGGGATGGAGTTGAGAATTGGAGGCACAATAGATGAAGAGTTGAGATAAAAACAGTTTACTGGAAACAGCAATGAGATTAGAAAACAAACAGTAACAGCAACGACATTAATAACAAAAGGCTACAAAAGAGAGAGTGATTTATGTGCAAAATGCTCCAGTGGATTCTGGGTGACAATGATTAACGATGATGGATGGCTTCCCCTCTGGACACCTTCTTCTTTGCTGGAAGCCCTGCCCTTCTTCTGGGATACCAGAGAGTCCCTTACTCCTGCCCCAGCAATGATCTGAGTGTCTTCCTGGCCATGCCCACAGAGCTTCAGACTTCACCCCTCACCGCTACTGCAAAAAATTAACTCTGTCCTGGCCAGACCCAGTACAGCAGTTGTGTCCTGTTGCTTAAATAATTAAGTATCATTTCCTTAAGTATTGCATTTCTCTTGGAAACTAATACTTTGGAGATTTTCAACATAGATAAACACCCTGTCTTTGACAGAATTTGAATTTCCTGATACATTGATTTCAGATTTTTTTTTTTTAAATTAAGCTCAACTTTTCCTATGGCTCGAGGCTGCTGTTTTGGTTTTTTTCTGTCAGCCAATATCTCTTGCCTCATTTTGATTTTAATTATCTGTGTTGCTGTTGGCCAGCTTTTTTTGTGTGTTGGATAACAAAATTATGTAACTATGTTTACCTAAAAATAAACTTCTGCATTTCTTAGTTTCCTTTATTTTTGTTACTGCAATGCTTATATCAGTTTGGAGGAATCCATTTGCATTTTCATGTCCCATTATCTTCTCTGATTCATCAGGTACATGTGTCTGTGTTCTCTGCTGCTCTCAGAGTCGTGAGAAAATGCTTAGTTAACTAACACTTCTGTTTTCAGATACCCAGCACTTATACCCATCATCCTCTCACTATACAAGGAACTGGGACAAACTGGTAGTTGAAATCAAAGAAGAGGAGAAAAATGAGAAGTTAGAAGGAGATGCTGCTTTAAATAAACTCTTCCAGCAAATCTATTCAGATGGTACAGATGAAGTAAAACGTGCCATGAACAAATCATTCGTAAGTCTTCATTCTTTTCTCTGAAGAAATGTGTGACTTTTGCACACTGACACAATTCACTAAACTTTGCATAAGTTGGGAAAAGCCTCCGTTACCAAAATTTTGGGCTTATAAATGAATGGCCAAGTTGGAGATGCTGTTGGAGATACTGGTACAACTACTCTCACTGAAAGCTACAGGGCTGTACAGTAATGAATGTGACTCTTTAAGTCCAAGGTTGTGCTTTGTCACTGGTCTCTTCATTTCAATCAGTGTTATCAAAGGAAGTAGAGGTTTGGCTCGTGTAGGGCTTGAAGACTTGCCAGGGGTTGAAAGGATCAAATTCCTCTGGATTGCTTGTATGTAGTTTAATTTGTAGTCCTCACAGGCAAGAACGTGACTGACCCTTTAAAAGCTTCTTGTTAATGAAGCAGCATCTCACTGTGTCCAGTAGTGATAAGAGTACTGTTGGGCTGGAGATGATGGAATGGTGGCTCTGTCAAATTTTATTTCATAGGTACACAATTTCTGTGTAATCACTGCTCTTGGAAGTTTGCCACAAGAAATGTGGCTTTTTATATTACTAGAATTCTCAGCAAACTAAACAAGCTCTCTCTCATATTGCAGATGGAGTCTGGTGGCACAGTTCTGAGCACCAACTGGTCTGATGTTGGTAAAAGGAAGGTAGAAGTAAATCCTCCTGATGACGTGGAATGGAAAAAATTCTAATCCTGTTTCTGATCTTTACCATCTATGTGTTGCCATAGTCATGTACTGACCACTATGTATGGACATAGCATTCTTGGATTCAAAGCACTGAATGTTCCCTTGAAAACAGGAATTGTCTTTACATTTTGCGTGCTTTAGAAATTCCTTCATCTGCAGATGTTAAAGATATACTCAAGAGTGGAACCCTATTTTTATCATCTCTGACTAATTTCTGGAAAGTGAGTCCATCAGTCCAAGTTTTCTACCACCTTTATCAGCTCTGCTTTTTGGGATAGGGTGATCTCTAATGGCTGGTCAGGATTATTGCCTTACACCTGGTATTTCTGTTCAATAACTTATTAGATCTTGGCAATTTTGGGTAAAAACACTTTTCACAACAGTGTTAAAATTGTTTGCTCCTTAACTCTGCTAAATAAAACTGTAAATACAACTTTTTCCATACGGAAGCGGCTTTATTTCATTTTTAGTATTGTTTTTGATAGGGGAATCACTTAAAGCATATAGGTAAGGATGTGAATGCTCTGCTTCAAAAGAAAAGATGACATGTATAGGAGAAAAATGCATTCAGTAAAGAGGATGAGATTACTATTCTTGATGCAGACATGAAATACCCACTTTGGAGTCCTTCCATCTGTGTGATAAGTTGAACTGTAGTCACATGTGACGGAAGATACCAAATTTGTTGTGACTGGAAATTTTTACAGAAAAGTAGGTCCTCTGTCTACCTTCTGTATCAAAATAAAGGATCTTTTGCAATTGCCTGGAATCAAAGCCAGCAAGCAGTTGCTTTAAGTTGTTTAATTTCTTAATACTCAAAACTGTTTAAAGAAGAACTTGTATGTCCTTAATTGTTTCCATCAGTGCAGCTTTATTGTCATGATCAAATTGTAAATAACAATAGAGAAAAAGAAAAAGAACTGAGAATCTAAGTACTGTCTGTGCTTATACTTCCTGAATTCAAGTCTGCAGGGACCAATAGATGCTCAAAAGCCATCTGGATATGCTCCTGGGCACCTGGCTCGAGGTGCTCCTTCTTGAGCGAGGGGGTTGGACAAGGGCACTTCCAGGGGTGCCTTCCCACCTGAGCCTCTCAGTGATTCTGTAAGAGAGAGGAACTCAGAAAGTTGTGCTAAACATGCCTTGTCCATGTGCTACTGTGTCTTGGGAATTCAGAGATAGCCATATGTTCTGTGATCATAGAAACACAATGAATTGCAAGTATTGACAGGACCATGAAAGCCACTTCATTCCTTGCTAACCATTGGATGCTGTTTTAAGTTTGCTACTTTTCCTTGCTTTCTGAATTATGTGGGTTTTTCCCGAACGTTTGTTATTCTACCTGTTGTCTTTGTATTGGACGTGTTATTTTCCTACAGTGTCAGTTGGATGAGCTTGGTAAAATAGAAAGGCTGTTAGAACAGGTGTCTTTAATAGGATGAGTGAAGTCTGCAGCTGTTAGGTATTAAATGATGATTGAAAATTAAAGAGGAGGAAGGAAGGATATATTCTGTTCCTCCTGAGGAATAGGAGTCTAGGTTTTGCAGTGGTGCTGGGAAAGTGCAGTGGCTTTTTTCCCAGTATTGTTACTATGCCTGTGTAGTAGAGAGATACCAAGACTTTAAAAACTCACAAATGTTAAAAAGAGGGGTTTTCTTTTGATGTAGACTATGACTACAGTCTTAACATAATTGCAGTTTCTTGATGCACTGGGATCATGATTATCCTGTAGTGCAGGCTGGGCAGTGGTTTCTTTTGCATCACTTCTTGCTTCAGAATTGATACATGTTTTCCAAAGCTCAAATCTGATAACCTTTAGAACTGAAGGTTACCCTGCTCTTTGAGTGCAATGAGCCGAAGTGGGTTGGATTTAGGAAGGGTTTTGTGTGCCTTACCTCTTGACATTTACGGAACAGTGTCTGCTTCTTGGAAGAGTTTCTTAAAGCATATACCTGGGACATGTTTCAGTGAAGATTTTTTAGCTTTGGTATGAGGCTTTTCTTGACCTTCAGAGAATTCTGAGTAGCTGGTTGCTCAATATGTGAAGCATTTGCCCATCCGTATGGGATGCTAACATTGGAGTTGATTTGATTTGGAATAGGTACTTGAATTCCATTCTCCTGGATAAGTGCTTTGCTGCTTTTTATTTATGTGCAAAAGCATTTCTTCCTTTTTAATGTAGAAGGAAGACAAATGTCTGAGTGCTTCACTTTGTCACAAAATTGGGTTCTTGTCTCTTGGCCAACTTTGCTTTATAAATGTCATTCAAGAGTACTTAACAGAGCTTAGGAAAGGCTTGCTGTGGGGAAAAACCTAGGTAAAAATCTCTTAAATAGAAATTAAAAAGTAATTTGAAGATGTTTTCTTCCAGTCAAGTTGCTCTTACTTATTGAAGAGAACATAGCAGAGGTTCCTCTGTCTTTTACTGAAAGACCATGGGAGTATTATGTCAGATAAACACAATATATTGTATTAAGTGGGTACTGTTTCACTGCTTTGAGATTCAATTCACTTAGCTTAAGGCAAAAAGTAAAATAAAATGCATTGCTGCTTACATACTCTTGAGGCATATGTAATGCAAATATAATGCTTTAGCTTCAGGGTAAAACTTGTAGCAATCAAGTGGTAGAGCTCCCTGTCCATCTCAATCCTGTAAGCCAAGTTTGCAGGTCTAGACATATTCCAGCATGTTCCTGAGCACAGGCAGATAATCTGTGTGTGCTCCTCCTTCGAGTTTGGGTTAATCAATAATAGCAGGTCTTGTTGCCTTACAGGGAGAGAGGAATGTGTGTGGGGGGGAGAAGTGTTGGGTTTTTAGTTTGGAGGGGATTGGATTAGAGCAGTAGGCAAAATTTCCTTAGAAAGCTAGGGGTAAGGTGCTTCATGAACTTTGTGAACAGTGTATTTTGTTCTTGACAAAACACACAGGCACAAAATGGTACCAGAAGCTGTAGATCAAGAGAAAGCTAGCGGTAGCTTGGGGGTTGAATAGAGCCTCTGAAAAAAAAGCAGTGACAAAGGGAATTTCCTTTGGGACTGGAGAGGGTGAGTGGAATATGTAGCAGCACTCATAATGAGTTGGCTGGAGGAAGAGAACTGCCTGCAAGGACAGAGTGAATGATGTTTTAATTGTGTTCAAACTGCTTGAGGGATTTTTTCCTAAGCCTTTTGGTCATCTGTAGATAGTACTGTCTGGAAGACCGAGGCAGTTTCACCTCAGTGCTCTGATTTGTACTGATGCAAATACTGGAACAGGGCAGCAAGAGGTAACAGTAGCTTTCCCATTTAATACCATAGATGAGATTGCTCTTTGCTCCTGCTCTTGGGGTTGATGCCTGTTGCCAGTTAAGGCTGTCTCTCTCATCTTTGGTATACGTGCTTGTGAAAGACCAGTTTGTAGATGTGTGTTTGTAAAAGGCCAGCTGAGCCTCTTGGAAGCAGAAGGTGGTGCTCCTGGTTCAGTCTCTTTTGCCCTTTCTGAGCAGAGATTCTGTCCACCCAGACATGTCAATCAGCAGTCAGTTCATTGCTAACTGTAGTTTTATGCTTCACTACATTTTTTTCCCCCTGCACTGCATGGAACAAGTGATTAGTCTGTTCTTCACTGAAACTTTCTTGGAATTTTTTTGTGCTGCAGTAGGGGTGAAGTGTTACATAAGAGGTAGAAACCAGATTACTCCCCCTTCCATGACTCCCAGCTTCTTTTTGCTTTCTCAATGTAGATACAAGTGGAGGATGATTCCTGCATGAAAAAGGACAAAGGGTTCATTTGTTATAAGTGGGGAGAAAGGGAAGTGTAGATGCAGAGAAAAGACTCCTCCCGCCTTCCCATCACTGGCTTTCAATCGTTTTGACCGTATGGGATTGCTGCCTGTTTTCCATCTCTTTTCACCAGCCTGAACTTATCTCATTTTTCTGCTCTAATCTGCTCTGCCATTCTAATTCTCCTAGTAAAATCACACAGGTAATTAAGTTTTAAAGATAGTGGAACTGTAGTGCTATGACAAACATGTACCCACCTGTGGTGGGAAACACTGTTGATGACAAGCTCATTCCTCTTTCTCTCCTCCTTCCCTAAACTTTATGCAAAGGAAGGCTTTCAGCTGGTTTTTGCTAGCACAGGGTCAGATTCAAGGAACACCCCCGTCCACACTTCCCCAAATGCTGACATGTTGTAACCTCTTTAGTGAGCCAAGGTGTCACATTTGTGGTGGCAGTGAGAAACTTCAACATTGGTAGTAAACGCTGTACAGCAGTGAAAGGATCACTGTGGATGGTTAGAGCTGGAGTCTGAGCCACAACTGCAGGGAATATCCAACATCTTTTCACACTGTTGGCTTTTTGGTTTTATTGTCGTTCCTGTGTTGCCTCAGAACTTTTCCCTCAAAATCAGATGTTACACTGAAGTAAGATTTTTTCCCAACCTTGCTGCAGCACAAGATCTTTTCTCTTTTTGAATCTAATATGTAGTTAAATAGGAATTTGCTTGCTTAAAGCTTGAGTTGGAGGAGGCATTTTGTTGCCTGTCTTTTGGAAATAGATAAACATTATGGTCACTGGGGCTTTCATGGCATGGGTGCATACAGACATTCTCGAGATATACATGCCAAATGTGACAGCTCTATATCCATGAGCTGGATGCTTTTTTTACTTCTCACAGGCTTTGTGACTGCCTATAGAAAGTAAATGATTACAAGCTTTTGTTAAGGAAGAATTAATTTTGTTAAGTATGTGTAGACATGGAAATCACCTACAAGAAAGTTGTTTCTGTGTCTTCAGGAGGCTGTTTGTTTGGTTTTTTTATTGGGGGACACAGGGAGAAGCAGTTGACAGGTTGCCTGAAGATGCAAAAGAGAGGAACAGTCTAGTTCAGACATACACAGAGTCACATTTCTCTGTTGTAGCCTCCAGTGTTTCACTCGCTGATGCCCTTCTTTTCAGACAGTTCTTGAACGAGTATGTAAAAGAATTGTTACACCTTCTACATTGAAAAAAGCACAGAAAGCAACTTGGGTTTTTTAATGTGTTTGTTTAATCTGCAGTAAAAAAAAAAAAGGCAAACTGACTTTTCTAAGCATATGATAGACGTACTTCTAAAACAACATAATGATCAAGGTCATTTTCAGTTTAAAAAGCAGAAACTCAAATTTAACAGGCCTTGAAATCCCACTTTAAGAAGTTTATAATTTAAATATTTCAAAGCAAGTCTGTCCTTCAGATTAAGGGAAGGTGAAGCTTATATTAAAAAGCTACAATAGAACAAAATACTGAATTCTATTCTCATCTTATTCTCATTTAACACTTTGCTTTTTAGATATGCAGTTTAGCATTCCACATGAGGTTGTCTTTATTTTCTTTAAGCCACGATTATGTCAAATTAATTCCTCTTTTCTGTGTGTCACGCAGTGTTAATAACATTACTGGGCTTGCAACATCTCAAGAGCTGTTTAGTCACAAAAATGAATGCTCCAGAAAGCGAATTTTAAGAAAAATTGAACCATTTTGTTAATAAAGACCATGCAGATGGCTCCATAAACTTGGTGGTAGGGTTCAAGATGCACAGTATGGATAAAGGCAGTATAATACCTCTTTGTTTTTTAAGGCTAGAAATACCAAGTCATTCCACTTCTGAGTGTTTCAGCTTATTACCTTCCTTAGAGATTTAATATGTAATGGGATCAATCCAAATAATTGCAGAGTTTGCCCAAGCAAAAAGGGTGAGGTGAGAAAGGAGAGAGGGAAAAAAAAAAGGCTTTATTTTTTTTCCATCCCCTCTGGTAAGCAGTTTCTCTTGTGGGGAAGGGATGTTAGCTTCAGCAAAGCTAAAGGAACTGGTGTGAATGGCTGCTATCCATGTGAAATAAAGAGGGGTTGTAATCTTGTGTCAAAAGTGTCTAGTTCAAGGATTTATAAATAACAGTGGCTGTTGTAGATTCTGAAGGGTCTTGAGACTCCTTGGTCTGCAACTGCATGTAAATACTTTTGCTGTAGTAGCTGGATAGCAGATACTTGTTAGACACTACAGTGGTATCATGGATACAGGATTCTTGATGCTGGGGCTTCTTTGATGTTGGGATGTGCGAAGGGTTTTGATTCTGCAGCCACGCACATTCCCCTGCACAGCTCCTTTTCCTGCTGTTTGTTTCCGATTTAGCACAATGTGAGCTTTCCCATGTCCCCTGGAGCAGCTTTGTGGGAAAGGTATGCTGTAATTGGTTTATAACCATTCATAATGACCTGGCAACTCTGAATAGCAACGGGGAGCAACTTAACTTGTGATTTATTTAAGTAAGCTACATGGATTAAAGGCACTCCCAAGTGTACAAGTTGAGCTAGTTGCTTAATTGGACCTACATTTTCACATATAGCTTGGAAAGAGAGGGGTTTGTTAGGAAAGGCTGAATTTGGATGTATGGGCAAGCTTCTGGACTGCTAAACCAATTTGTGAACAAACTTTAATAATATCTTTTTTTGGGATGTCTCAGTTGTTTAATTCAGCAAGTGCTAGTATTCTTACCTCTTGTAAAGCTAATGGAATATTGAGATTTTAATTTGCAGTTGGAATATATGACCTTGATTTTGGTGCAGTAAAACACGCTCTGCTTTTGTAAAGCAGGATTGGTACTGCTGCTTTGGTGTTAGTCTTTTACCAGTTCATTGTCATTGCATTCCTGCTTGTTTTGTCAAGGCTCCAATTATTTTTTGGTTTTTTGTCAAGGGATTTTCTCACACAACACCCATGATACGAGCAACCCACCAGCTGCAGGGCATGATGATGCGGCAGGCAGTGCGGCAGCCCTGGTAGTTGTAAGGCCACGGGTGGTAGCCCATGAGGGGCTCGCAGATCCGCTGGCACTGGGTGTAACTTCGCCGGCACTCGATGCAGCACACGCCCAGGTAATCCAGCATGGGGTCAAAAGCCATCCCTTCACCTTCCAGCTGCTGGAATGTAAAATATTAAATGTCATCCTGGTGCTCTCATTCTCGCGGAGTAATGGAATACATCCATGCTCCTGTTAACCCCACAAAGGGTAAAACCTGCAGTCTTGGGCCTGTGGAAGTTGACAAAACTCCCACTAAGTGACCTGTGCATCTTGCTTTATTTTTTTTTTTCTTTTGTTTTGCTTTCTTTGTCAGAAATGTAGAATTGGTGCAATCACCCTTGTAAAATGGAAAGAACGACAGGCAGCTCTAACTTCATTGTTTTTATTCTACAGTCCCTGCAAAAGCTCCAACAACAGTAAGCTCCTCCCAAGCTTTAAATATTAGTGATGGAAAAGATTTCAAGGCAGTTACCTGAGTCTTTCATGTAGGTGATAATGCCTGAAGTATATGGTGTGGTTTTTATGATTAGTTTTAGTTTTTGTATTTTAATGCTTTTTACGGCATTTTTAGGAAGCTATTCCCCTGGTCTCCTGCAGTTTTCTGAGGATTTCGCTCGTCTCTCAGTCTGGTTCCTTCCCTTGCACCCTGCCACACTTAGGTGGATTGTGGACAATGAGAATTCTGCCTGTTCTGCAGCTGACGGTAAGGAGTTAAATGGAGCAAAGTATGCATAAAATACCTAAACACCTTTACCCTCCAAAATTCCTTTCCTCCTTTCTGGGGGGAAAAAAGGTAACCTGGATATTCTGCTTTTGGAAACTTGGTTGTTCTTTGCACATTGGTGTTATTTCAAGAAAAACAGCAGTAATGCACAAATGCTTTACCTGAGCATTTTTCATTCAGAAAAGTAGCAGCACAACAAAAAAAGTGACACAGAAAGGTGCCATCTCTTGTCTGGGCTTGTACGGGACACTACTGACAGCTGGGTATTGTGAGGGACCCCAGCAACTCCTTCCCAGTCCTGAGAGCAGGTGTTTTCCTGGTCAGGATTCATCATCCTTGAATTCACGTACCTGCACCATGAACGTCACCTGAGCTCATCATCCAGGCTCCACTTAGAGTGAGTAAAGAGAAACAGCTCTAGGGAGGATTCATTTCATCCTTCAGGAAAGACCTCCAGCATAATTAATGGTCGTTCTCAGTCCAGTGACTCAGTCTTTAAGAAAGCCTGGTGATAGGCATCGGTGCAGTAGCTGTTGGTGATGAAGGCACATCCTGCCCTGCGGGCTGGGGGAAATCTGATGGCTGCATCTGTCTGGCTCTTCTCTATTTGGCCCGGCTGCCCTCTGGCTGGAAGAGCAGACCTGTGGCAGTTCTTCTGCCACTGCCTTTCAGAGGCAGGCCAGCTCACACCTCATGGACATGGTCACGTTAGTGGCTGTGAGGAGAAGCTACATTCCAGTGCCACTGCTGTTTTACTGACCTCGTGAGAGAGTCGATTTAGATCCACTTTATTTGGAGTGATTAATTTAAGTTTAATTAAGGGATGTCAACTCGGCAGAATGCTGTCACAGTATAATGATCTCCTGCTGTTGCATAAATGTCAAGTCAAAGCTGGGACTTACTTCCAAAGCAGGAGGCATTTATCTTGTGACAGCGTTGTATTAAAATGACTTATTCCTGCTGCACCAAATGGTGGGTGTAAATTGTCTGGCGCTGGTGCAGCAGACTGGAAGGTGCCTCCTGCACAGCCAGCTTTCCTGCAGCGCGGCAGAGGTGTTGGGACACAGCAGGGTGGCTCCTCTGCTCTTTCTGAGGGCTGCTGCTTCGTGAAGGGTGAGAACAAGTTTTACGACAGTCATCCTCTACCCACTGCTGCTGTTTCAAAACAGATTCTTCTCTGTCAGTTGCTTGCTACTCTAGGGTTGCTTACCCTTGTAGAGAAGAGGCCGAGAAAGAAATTTATTTGGCTGGACCTCAATCTCTTTGCACCCAGACACTTCTGCTGTGTTCGCCTGTAGTAGTCACATCTGGTACTAACTTCTGTTTGAGAGCAAAGCATGCTTCTAGCTACTGGACTCTCTTTACATAGTAAATGATGGGGCTCAGCTGTCTGATCAAGACCAGCTTTGGTTTGTTTTTAGAAGGTGCTCCCCTTGTCAGATCTCCAGTGCTGTTTCCATATGGACCTGGAAACCTCAAAAAGCAACTTGGCATCAACTTGCCTTAACCTTGTGACCTCAAGCACTTGTGCTTGTTCCAGACTGAAATGTGATGAAGACTGGGAGGAGAGGACAGAGGGAAGACATTTTGAGCTTCTTAGGTGTTTTACCAGTCTGTTATTTCCTAGAAAAGCTGAACAAGCTAAGCTTGTGCAGATTAAAAAAAAAAAAAAAAGATGCACCCCACTTTACCAGTGTTACCTGGGCTCTGAAAGATTGCAGTGCAAATACTTACACTGTATGGGTTGTCTGGATTAAGTGTTTGATCGGTTTCTTGTCCCATTGGCCTGGTTTCATTAGACTGGTGACCAAGCTCTTGAGTCAGCTGCACAGTGTGTGACCTGGGGTTTACTTCTTCAGAAGCAGCTTCCAAGTCTTCCTCATCAAAGTTTGATTCTGATTGGCGCTTGTTTCGCTTCATTTCTCTCCTCTGGTTATCTGAAGAAATAATCAGCAGAGGACAATCTTACCTTGAGTGTGTCCTTGTAGTTCCCTAATATTTCAGTGATTTCTTTAAATAGTAAAAAAAGAAGAGGGTGGAGGGCAGAAAGAAAGCCAAAACTGTGCCTGGGAAAACTTGATGAGCATCCCCATGGGAGCTGCTTGCCTTCCTATGTTGTGTCTGCAGCCAATACCAGTCCAAAGCAGTGTGATTGCCTTTGCCCGCTCCTTCCTCTCCTTGAGGCAAAATGTGTGTGGGGAGATTTGTTGGGGGTATTTTGACCCAGCCTGTAGTCACTGATACTAACTCAGCAGCAGTTGCTAGCACTAGCAAGACCAGCTGTACACACCTCACTTTCTTAAAATGCTTTTATGGCAGGATGGCGCCCTGCTCTCAAGGACATCTGGTTCTGGACAGCTTTGATACTGCTCTTTTGTTGCCCAGTGGGATATGCAAGGTCATGAGGAAAGGGGAAAATATTGGTAGCTTGGATCCACAGGTGTCCCGCCCTAGTGTTCTGATATTAACTGGACCAAGGAGGAATAAATATTTTCGAGCTTTCTCTTCTCCTAGGCCTGGAAGTCACCTGGAAGAGTTGCCATCTCCCTTGTGACTCCTGAACACCTTTGCTAAGCTTGCCTATGGGCCCCAACTTCAGAGCTGAGACTGCCCCCAGGATCTCATAAACCATCCACCAGCCGGCTGGCTTAAAGTATCTTCCTTCCACTCCACTGAATTCCTCTGGGGAAGCGGGGTAGAAAACAGGACAGACTATGGTCCCCAGTTCCTGGCCAGTGTTCCTGCTACCTGGTATCAGCTGCCTACACATTTGGGGGCTAGTTTAAGCTGTTGTCTTGTCCTTCTGTAGAAGGAGGCTGACCTCTCTGAAAATGTTTCACCTCCTAGCAAGTCACCCACTTGGGCTATACAAATTGTCTGAGTAAATGCAGGTATGGAAAATATCTAGGGGATAAACTCCAAACCCACAATCCTGGGACAAGCCCAGGAAGGCGTGGGCAAGGGAGGAAAGGAATCTGGTTTCCCAGATGTGCTAGTTTCAGTAGCAAACCTGATGTAGGGAAGGCATTTAGATGAAGGGAAGGATAACATACTTTTCAAATAAAAGAAATGTTACCTTTGGGATATGTTGGTCGCAGCCAGAAAATTGGAAGATCCCTGCAAAGCTCTAAAATTTTGGAGCTTAGGAAGCTGTTATGCTTGATAGGCTCATCTGCAGCCACCCAGATAAGGGAGTTTTTGTCAAATCTCACAGGCATGATTTCATCTTCCTGCAAATAGAAGAGCATAAATCCTTTGCTGCTCAGTGAGCAGTCATGTGCCTGCTCGCTGTAAATTCTTGAGCACCAAACTGTATAATTATCCACTGCAACTAATACTGAGCATCCTTCTATGTCATGAATGTGAACAGATCGTGCTGAGCCAAAGCCTGGGGAAAGGCTGCCACCACTGAAACGAAGGACAAAGCCACTGCCAACTTTGCTGGGGCTATGATTTCACCCATCTCACCCTGGAAGGCTTCTGCCCCATTCATGAGGGCTGGGTGCCAGAGATCTTTTCAGCTGAAAGCACCAGAATTTCAGGTGGTAGAAACCTTCAGCAAAGCAGCAATGAAATACCAGCAAAACCCAAGCCCCTCATCTTTTCTTACGCCCCATTCTCATTTGATGTACTCCCAATATCTAACTGTATTTACAATGTGTGTAAGGAGGGTGAGGGGTGGAATCTTGTTCAAAAGTTTTAGAGGATTATAGCTTGAGAACTGCTCCAGCTTCCAGTTTTAAGTCAATGCGATCAGTCCGATTAAAGGTCTTGTTTGGTAAAAGCAATTCAATTGTCCAAAAGCTTGAAGTGCAAGTTAAAGGAGCCTGCCTTTTTGAAGTGTACCCTGCAGGTTTTTGGTTCATATCTTCAAAGTAATGTGGGAAAATGCCAGTGATTGATTCTTTAAAGTTGTTAGTTCAAAGTATTATTTTACATAAAATGTGTAAGTATTTTATAGCAACGGTGAAATATTAAAAGAAAACTAACTTTTGAATCATGAAAACCAGCATGATTTCAAAGTTAAAATTCTAAATTGCTTTCATAAAAGTCATCAAAACTTGTTATATAACTGACTAGATCAATTTATTCCCTTGAGTTGTTGTTTCTTTAGTGTGTTTATTGATTTCTTTTGTAGGTCTCAAGTCATTTAAGTTTGCTATCCAATCTGTCTACTGCTCTTTATTTATATTCTCCCACTTAAGCTTTTATCAACATCAGAAATATCTGAATCTAATTTTCAGAAGTAAAAATATCCCTTTTTTCTGTTTGAAATGATCCTGACTTGTGAGCAGCCAGAACTTGGGTATCTATAAAAGCTCATTTTACTCAACAATTTTCGTAGGTAGTGTTGTTATGATGCCCATTGTAGGAAAACAGCATGTGCATACTTTCTCTGAAATACTTCCATATCAGAGAGAGGACTTGGACTAGAAAAATAAATACTACTTTGCCATTCCTGTAGTACATCTGGCCTGGAAAGTCGAGTGACAGGAAAAAGTTAATGTCTTAGTGGTAGCATTAAGTTGGCTGCTTTGTGCATGCAATTCATTGCATCAGTCGCGTGGGTGATTCATCTTTGGAGAAGATGCACAAAAAACAGAACAAGGAAATAGTTTTACTGTCACCAGGTAGAAGATTAGAAATAACCTTTTGATTACTTTAGGATAATGTCCTCAGGTCTGTGACTTTGTTCTTACAAAAAAATGAAAAATTTGATCTTTAAGCAATAGTGCTCATTAAGTCAAGGCTAGCTGCCTTTAAAATAAGGCAAGGCAGGAAAGATGGAGCTCTCTGTCTGGAATTTGTGCAAGTTCTCTTTCCCATCGTGGAGAAAATCCTGCCAGCTTCAGGAGGCTTTGTAACATTTGTCAGCCTTTCTGACTCTATTTGGAGAGACCTTTTCCCCCTTCATTTTAAAGCAGATGTTCAGCAGTCACAGCACCATTGCAGGGAGGTGCAGACTTAACAGCGCCACTCTCCCAGCTAATTGTATCTGGCTTTTATTCTCCCAGGAGCAGAGCAAACCCAGGGAAAGGAGCTGTGGATCTTTTGTGCTCTTCTGCCAGTGGCTGAGCCCCCAGCAGTGTCCAGGCTCAGCTGAACTCAAGTCACTGGAGCCACTCCTGTGTGAGCAATGGGTTTGGGGGTCTGAGCTCTGGGAAACTCGGGCTTTGAGCACATAAAGCAATCAACTTTTTGTGCAAATGTGAGGAGGGTTGGCGGTATCTGGGTGAGAACTGCAGCTTCTGTGCTGGTTGTGCTGCAAATTCTATGAAATTTAGTTAACATGTTGTAAAATTAAGTTTTATGCTAAGAAGGCAAAATCATATTTTTTTTAAAAAGTTATTATTTCTTCTGAGTTATCTGAATTTTTGCCATGTTTTCCACAATTCCCTTTTACTGACTAGAGTAATGGAGTCCATGCTTCTGCTCAAGAGCATTGATAGAAATCTCCTGGAATCTACCACAGTCCTTCTTTGCATTGACTAAAGCAGCTTCTTCTTCCATGCTCTTCTTCCAGCCTTGTGCACAGCCTGGTCTCAGGCAGGTGCTTTTGTCACAGAGGTCTCCTGTGGATCTGGCAGAAATTGGTCTGTGGCTTCCCCACTCACTGATCTGCAACCTCTCACGATGTCCCTGGACACAGTGACATATCTGATACCAATCTTGCTTTTTTTACCTTTCAGGGACTCCTTACAACCAGTCAATGAGTCCTCAGCTATCCTACCCTACCTTCAACAACCCTACCATGAGCCAGAGTGGCTTTCAAATGCCATTTTTGTTTGTATTTAAATACCTCTTTAAGGCTCTCTCTGTACAAAGATTAGTTTAAAAAAAAAGATAAACTACCCCTTACCAGCTCAGATGAGAGGCTTGCTTTAGCCATAGCATCAACTTCGGGGACGTGAGCTTTTGGCTGAGCTTTGATGTAACACTTTTCTCCTTCAGCAAAACGGATCCCAGTTATGCCCTGCAAAAGCAGAAGGCAGGGGGTTGTGCACAGCCCTCCAGCTCCTCACCACCCCCAAGAAAGTGCCTCAGCTCTGCTAAAATTGCCACTGAATTTTCAGTCTGAAGGTTAATCTTATTTAAAATCAGAAGCAATAAAACTCTCTTCCCTCATCATTTTAACTTCACAATTTTGGTCAAATGGGTCTAGAAGTTTTTGCTTGATTTCTGAAAGTGGGGGGGTGTTTTATGTAAGTGCTTCCATGCAGGCTGTAGGCTACTTAGAGTAGCTCTGTTAAGGAATTAGTTGACATGATATGAACTGTAACTTAGCACCTAACGTAGGCAGTCTTGAAATTGTGTTAGCTGGTGGCGTGGCACCCTTGTGACACAGTTTTACAAAAATGCGGGGGCAGCTTGGTTCAGTTTGTACAAAAAGTGACTGTGACAGCAATGGGAAGTTTGTGATGGGCAATTTGGTGCAGAAATCTGTGTGGGACTTCGTCTGGCCTTCTGGATGAAAAGAATTGCATAAACCATGGATGTCTAGTTTTAAGGAAGAGAAGGAGCAAGTCTCCTGCAAGTCCTGGGATGCACCTTCCAGCGCTGTGCCAGAACCTTGGGCACCAACATTTCGCCATGGGAACCTCGTCTGTAGTTTCTATGTTCCTACTGTAGGTTTTTGGGTATCCATAAAAGAGCTCTCTTCTACATTATAAATTTAGCTACCTTGTTGTAAATGGCAAAACTTCTGTGTTTTTCATGTGGTTGCATAAGCTCCAGTCAACCACCTAAATATAATTACCTAAGGCTCTTTGAGCCTCCAGCTGCCAGGAGAAAGGGGTGTGGGTGTCAGCATGACCCCTCTCATCTGCCTTGAAGGAGCATCATGGATGCCTTCAGGTGCAGTTTTGGATGCCACAACGTAAGAATGACATTAAACTGTTAGGGAGTATCCAAAGGAGGGCAATGAGGATGGTGAAGGGCCTTGAGGGAAAGCCGTATGAGGAGCAGCTGAGGTCCCTTGGTCTGTGCAGCCTGGAGGAGACTGAGGGGCGACCTCCCTGCAGTTACAACTTCCTTGTGAGGGGAAGTGGAGAGGCAGGCACTGATCTCTGCTCTGTGGTGACCAGTGACAGGACCCGCGGGAATGGCCTGAAGGTGTGTCAGGGGAGGGTTAGGCTGGATATTAGGAAATGGTTCTTCACCCAGAGGTGAAGAGGTGCAGAGGGTATTTGGGCACTGGAACAGGCTCTCCAGGGCAGTGGTCACAGCACCAAGCCTGACAGAGATCAAGAAGCTCTCAGGTACAATGCTCTCAGGCACATGGTGTGACTCTTGGGGATGTCCTGTGCAGGGCCGGGAGTTGGACCTGATGATCCTTGTGGGTCTCTTCTAACTCAGCACATTCTGTGATTTAGTGCAGCATGAGACGGATGGTACTGGGGCACCTGAGCCATGTCCTGTGTGTCTGCAGGTCCTGTGTAGCCAGACATACCCACATCAAAACAAAATGACTACAAAAAGCAATGAGAGAGGGTATGGCTATGCAAGGATGGGTGCACTAGGACATAAGGCTTTGTGGTGTACCAGGTATGCTAGGGATACCCTTACCTTGCCAAATCCAAGCCTTCTCTGACCACGCAGTCATTCCAGCAGTGCCAGTCAATCCAAAACTGCTAATGTAAATACCAGTCTGTTGGAAGTACATCTCTTCGATTGCTTTCTCCTTTGTGTGCATTCTTGGCTAAAAACCCAAGTGGCACCATCCCTTTGCTCTCACTGCGGTTGTCCCTGGCCCTCTGTAATTACAAGCAAGCACAGTCCCTGGGAGGTCCCTTTAGCTGGTTGGTGTTAGGAGCTGATTTCTGACCTGGTTGTGACAGGCAGTAGCTCACCAGCAACACACGTGGAGGCAAAATGAGTTCAGCACCTCTCCAGTGGACTGGTGCTTTTGTGCAGATGTGAAATGGCAAAGGCAAATGAGAAGAGCTTGCTGTAGATGCTCTTACTCAGCTGCTAATAATGTTGCTATGGTGATGCTAATGAGAGTTTCATAAAGGCAGAATCACAGCTGTTGGGAAAGTTGGGGTCCAGGGTGTCCTGGCATGGATTCATTTGTTCTTGCTGAGAAGCCAAGGAGCTGAATTTCCTTGCCTTTCTAAATCCAGCAAGGGGAAGGTGACTGCTCCAGAAGCAGAGACGCTTCCTAGCAGCAGCATCTTTATTTTAGGTGCTGCTTTGACTTACAGAGGGCTTAACTCTGAAGCTGAGTGTTTTGCATCTGAGAACATTTAACTGCAGGGTCTGGGCCCTGTAAATAGGTTTCTGCAACATCGCATAGATGTGCCTTTAGTAGAGCAGGGGTGGTACAGCTCAGAGAACCGCTCTGTCTGAGCTGCTGAGCTCTGCTGAGGGTTGCCAGCTGTTAGTCCAGGCTCTGTGCTGAGCAGCCACGAGTTGCTGGGGTGCCCAAGTGTGTTTGCTGCCAGCCCAAGTGACCCAGTACCTTGTGTTTGGTGCATGGATGCAGCAACTGCTAAATGCCTCCATCCTCTGCCATGGGGATGAACCCAGGCCAAGCCATGGAGAGCAGCTCCCATCCTTGACCTCAGGGCACAGGAAGCTCCCCAAGTCAAGCATTGTATGGTGGTCTCTCCTTGGTGTCTCCTTGGCTGTGTTGACCCTATGCTCCTCAAACAGGGATGTTCGGGGGAGGTGTTTTTTCCACTTCAAACCACATGAAATCATGGGAGGCTTGTGTTGCAGCCTGACAGAATGTTTTTCTAGTAAGACCCCAAGGTCACATGTCATAGTTCTGCTCAGTGGTTTGAAAATGCAAAATGTTTACATGGAGCCAAACCTGATGCAGCCTAATCCACACCACTTCCCGGAGTGGTACCTGGCATGGCTGATCTCCAAAAAGCACTTAGATTTTTGTTTTGGAGGAAACTGCCTGTCTCCCCGTGAAAGCAAGCCAGGAGAGCAAAAATGTTTGTGTGGATGGTTGGAGGCTGGAACCTGAGACTGACGGGGGCAGAGAAGTCAGGGCAGAGCAAGCTGTCCTTAAGAGTCCAGCACTGGAGCGTGTTACATGAAAGACAAGGGTGACACTACTCACGATCTGAAAATCATGGACTTCAACAGCCTCTTCACTCCCACTTCCTGTTTTGAATGTCTCTAAGTTGTTGCCAGCATCTATTTCCATTGATCCATCTTGTACTTTTCCATTAATGCTCATAGTATAGTGAACGTTGTACACCTGGAATCAATAAAAGAGCGGTAGCACATGCCAGTAATTACTTACTGCCTTCCTCCTACACCAGGCAATGGGTCGGTCTGACTCTCATATCCCTATTTAGCTCCTAAATTTTGCTTCTGCAGGCATTTGATAACCCTCCAACAACCAACACTGCATTACTTGACTGTTAAGGCAGGCTGGCTGTGGGGCAGCCAGCCCTGAGAGGTTGTTCGGTCTCCATCCTTGTAAGTTTTCAAGGCCTCACTGGATAAAGCCCTGAGCAACCATCTCTGACCTTGCAGCTGTCCCTGCTCTGAGCATCAAGTAGGACTAGAGACCTCCTGAGGCCCCCTTTCCAGGGAGTGCTTATAGTTTTACTTCAAAAACAAGGGGGGGGTGAGTCCACACCCATGTTCACTCTGACCTACAAAACTTCTTCTAGGACATTTTAGGAATTGCTTGTTATGCTGGCATGATTCCCAAAGGACAGCAGGCGTGAATGTCCGACTCTGAAGGAGGCCAACTCCTATTTATCTCTTAGGATGTTCTGCTGAGGCACAGGAAAACAGGTTCCTCTTGAATACGAACATACTTCCCAGCTTGTAATGGATGTGAACTTTGTTTAAATTGGATGTGAAGTTCTATAGACTTGTATTTTCCTTGTCAGCGTATTTGCCCTTATCCTATTTTCAATGAGGAGAGCTACAGCGTGGTTTGTATTTGCTGAAGGACCACAATCTGTGGAGGGGTTTTGTGATTCTCTTGTGCAGCTCTGCTAAAAGTGCTGGGCAAGCAGTTTATTTTGGGTCTTAAAAAAGCCTTTACAGCATTTTAATAAAAAATTTACACTGACAGCTAGAGACAAATTTCTTCTTCTCTCACCTTTGCTCAGGAAAGTCTAAAGTGCTAAAGATGTACAGTTCCTCAGTTATACAGAGCCACTCCCATATTCTCTGCTTTCTAGGACTCCTGTTGAACATGGTCCATAAAACCAGACGGGTGTATGCAGTCTCCGCTGACAGGGGCTGAGCTAGAGCTGAGACTTTGATACCCCTGTCAGTAAGGGAAGAATTTAAAGCTATAAAGTAAAACCAAGAATTTTTAAATTGCCTTAGTTTTTTAATGAATGACTCTGAATATCATTTTTGCAGCTGCTTTCTAGACATTTGCAAGTCAAGTGCAGCTTTCTGAGTTTGAAGGCAGCTTAGAAAAATAACTCTCAGCTTTCTCAGTGTCTTCACCTAGAGATCAACTTTGAAGCTTAATGAAAACTGTGAATGTGACATATTTTGTATGGCTGAATTTAGATGATAGGAGCATTAAAAAAGGGAAACGTTGTCCTGTACTCCACAAATGCACCCACCTGCTCAGAGCTGAAAGCACTGTCCCCTGCCTATGTCACCATTTGCATCCCTCTCCCTTTTCAAAAGCCTAGAGAAGCACATGATTCTTGCAGCATGTCTTGGAGTTCAGCAATGCGTCCTGTCTTTTTGCTGTAAAACCTTGTACTTTTCTTTCCGATTGTCTGAATTATCCCTATGTGTATGGGTGTATCTCACAGGGGCACCTTTGCTCTGGCTGCTGGAATTCACACAAGGCTCTCCTTGATGAAGGCTGGTGTATGGCTGGAGGCAGTACAGAACTTCTTCCAAAGTAAATTCAAGGGTACTAATTTAATTTATGGAGAAAGTTACATTCATGTGTGTACCATCATGTTTCAAAGATGTTTTAAACACAAATTCTATGTAAACAGAAAGAAAAGTTAATCTGTAAACATGTTCTAATGCTCTGAATTTTGGTTCTTTAACTAATCACCAGCTTCTCAGTTTCATTCTTTGCATAAAGCGTTTTTCGCATACCCCAGAAACTGTAAATAATAAAACTTAACTTTTTAAATTGCTCCACAGCTGCAAACCTAAGTGTATGCACAGTCATACAAAGCACCAGAGTGAACTAAAGGTGCCTGTTAATGGGTTAATTATAGCATTACATACTTGAGAGTCCAGGTAGAATCTGGACCAAGAATGCAGATGCTGTGAAAAAAGAATTTACACATTTCAATGCTGTTTTTGTCCTGAGAGCTGGAGTTTGCCCAGGATGTGAATCCCTGGGGACTTGTTGGGGTTTGAGTTCACTGAGGATTTGTGAGCAGAAATCAATGTAGAGTCTGTGCTCTCAAAGATGTGTTTCGTGTTCGCTAATAAACGTGCTTCCAGGAAGCTCCATCCACACAGCCACCAAAGACAGTGATTATAGGTTTGGGGTTTTAGGTGTTTGGGATTTTTGAAAGCATGGAAAAACCCGACAGGTCTGCTTAAAGACCTCTTTATAGACGTCGCAATACAGAAGCGCTTCTAGCCCGTGCCTCTCCGTACGTGCGAGAGCTCCCCGCCCACCCGGCCCCGGGTGCGGACGTGCTGCGGAGCCCGGCCCGCCGCGCTCACCTGCCGCTCCGTGGCTTTCCAGAAGTAGAAGGCGCCGATGGCCCCAGCCAGCAGCAGGAGGGCCCCGGCGATCAGCACCGCGGCCCCGGCCTTCAGCAGCCGCCCCGGCCCGGGGGGCGCGGCCGCCGCGTACGCCTGCGGAGAGCGCGGGTGGGAGCGGGCAGGGACCCTCGGCCGGGGCCGGGCCCGGCCATGCGGAGCGCAGCGTCCCGTCCTGACCCCCGCACCCGATCCGACCTCACCCGTTTTGTCCCGATCCGTCCCGTTACGTCGCGACCTGTCCCGACCCCACCCGTTCCCTACAGTCCCAAACCAAGCCAACCCGTCCCGTCCCGTCCCCTCCCGAC
>VZRV01007602.1:320597-347631 GCA_013398115.1 Falcunculus frontatus | reverse complement strand
GACACGGGGGCCGGGGGCGTGGGGGACATGCACACCCCGCACGCCGTGGCGGACAGGAGGGGTGCCCCGTCAGACAGACGGCCGTCATAAAAAAACAGCTTTTAAAATAGAGCAACGTGTTAACTGCTTTTTTACACTTGCCACAGGAATTCACAGGCGCCGGAGCTGACAAGCTGCTGGTCGGTGACTGCTCCGCAAAACACCTCGCTGCCTGGCACAAGCCAACAGCCTCCGGCTGAGCCCCGTGTCCACGCTGGGCACCGCCTGGGAAAGGGAGCAGCGAGCCCAGGCCTGCTGCAGGCTAAGTGGGGGTAAAGTGAGGGGGTACTTTAATCTTTTCATTTAATAAGGATACCTTGTGCCTTTATACCTGGAGTAGATGTATCCCTAGGATTTCTTCTGTTTCCTGTCACTCACCATACTCAACTGGGCTTTTTTTTTGAGTAGCTGAGGTATGGTAGGATCATAAATTTTGGGTGGAAGGAATGTTCATCTGCATCTGTTTGCTCATTCTAATATTGTACCGGGCAAGCTTTTGAGGGCTACAACTGGCTATGCGTGTCTATCCATGTGTCTGTCTAGATCCGTGTTTCCTTTGTGCCCCTTATGGGTGTCCTGCCTGTACATACATGCACAAGCATGTGTCTGTGTGTGCACCCTTTGATGCTGGAAAATAGACTGTGCTGGACCCCTTTGAGGCTGATGGTGCCAAACAGAAAGCACAGCATCATTCATAAAGCTGGAAACCGTGACACAAACACCAGCTGCAAAAGGAGTGTGATGGGGGGGTGTCTGAGATGTGACCTGTCCTGCCCTGCCCTTCTTGCTCAGTGGCCCAGCTCCAGTTACCCAGACAGGCAGCAGTGAGAGGGGGTTTAATCTGGGGAGACCCTGCCACGTGGGGCCCCATCTCACTCCAGAGCAGTGCCTACAATAACCAGCTCTGCTGTAGCAATTTTTTTTTCGAAGTATGTGTCTCCATTTATATTTCTCTTCCTCTTTCTTCTCCATTTTGTTTGTCTGGCAGGTTATTCAGTTGTTACACACTACTGACATGTCCCCCCCATCTTAGAATTTCTAGGATCTTGATAGTGGAAGCCAGCTGATGACCTTGTCCCACCACGGCTCATCCCACAAAAGGAAAGTTTGGCCCCCACTGTTGATTTCCTACACCTGCCTCTCCTCTGTGCCATACTCCCTAACAGCGAAAATCTTTGTTTTTTCATGTCTGAATCCCCTTAACTGACTTAACCAGTAGTTGAAAACCCATCATCAAGCACTGCAAAAGCAGAGAAAGCTCAGGCTCTCCTGACCACCTTGTGTCTGCTTGCTTGGGGACTGAATCCCAGAGACATACAATTCCCATTTTCCTCCCCTTCAACCTAAATTAATCCTTTCCGTCGATTACTGTCGTTAACGATCAGACCTTCAACCAAAATTTAACGGGCATAGTTGCTGCTGAAAATAAACACAATCACAGCTCATTAAATCAAAAGCAAAACCCACTGTGCAACTTCCTAAACTAGGACATATTCCAACTCGCTCTTGAATGACATACTGTGGTAGGTTGGGGCTAATAATAAGATTATCATCCTCTTCATTAGCAAGTATTTTGTTACACCAAAAATCTCGTGAATGGATATGTCTATCTTGGCAAAATGTGAGAATCCCAGCCTTTGATCTCAAACCTTCATTTAGCATCACTGCTTTAAAAAGACAGATTTATTTTAAGGCCCCTGTGCTTGTCTCCCATGGAAAAATGTGCCAGGGAAGGAGTGCTTGCCCAAGAAGAGCTGCTGCTTACTGGGGTTCAGCTTGTTTGAGCTGCTTCCCTGAGACTAAGGAGAGGAAGCTGCTGTCCCTCCCATCCTGGCATGAATCTGAGTGCCCAGTGGCTCCTTTCTTGGGAGGTGACTGGAAGGACAGAGGGAGGCTGAGCTGTTTTGTCTTGCAAAAGACAAAGGCTGCCCTGACAAGGAGGAGTGTTAGCAAAGAAACTATCAGTGCAAGAATGAATAGGTGGAATTCTGTGCTGGATATTCATGGAGGGACCTTCATCTCAGTGCTGTGTGGTGAAATGCAATATCCTCCCTGGGGCAAAAAGGATGGGGTTGGAAGGCCCCATCTGATGGCACCTGAAGGACCCTACTGATGGGGCAGCAGTGGCCCTGGCAGGTTTTGGCATGGGCAGATTTGAGCAATTCCAAGCAGTGGTGCCAGCTGCAAGCTGATCCACAGGGATTGGTGCCTGGCTGCCGGTCCTTGAAAGGCTGGGGTGTGAGATGGGTCCTGCTTGCCTGGGGAGGTGTGGGCGGGAGAACCAGCCCTTTGGGAAGGAGCTGTTCTGTCTAAACCCTGGGAGAGAAGCTGTGCAGCATTTCCTCCTCAACTCAAGGTGCAAATTCCCCAAGTAATCCTCCAAACATATTTTTCTCATGAAGGGAACAATCCCAGATTATTTTTTTCCCAATTCAAAGCATCACTGCCTCTTCTTCTTTTGTTCCACAGACAGAGGAAGAGCAGCATGAAATTTCAAGCAGACAGTGAAAAAAACTGCTCCTATTACAGGGTTCACAGCTTACCACCTCTAGTTAACCCCTACGCTCATGCTTTGCCTTTTGTGTGGGCACAGAGCTGTTTTCCTTGGAGGGTGCAGGGAGTGCATCTTTTGCCATTTGATTGATAAGGTGACAAGAGGGAAAACAGGAGTTTTTAGACAGATGCAAATCTGTGCAAACAGCTCCGCATTCAGCAGCTCCAGACTCTCGCTGCAGAGTGCAAAGACGAGTGCAATAGCCAGTGTTTGCAAGGCTTAGGACAAAAAAACGTGACTTGCCTTTCACTGGCTGAACCCTTCATTTGCAATAAAGATGACGATGATAGCAGTGTCTGAGCTCAGTCTCCTCTCTAAATAACATGTGTGTGCTCAGCTGGATTAAGCCAACTTCTGAGACTGGAAATCATAATAACAGTCTTTTACAGGACAGCCTTTCTGGTCGTCTAATACTATTATCCTCTGGGCTGAAAAGCATTCCAGAGCACTTGGAGTGCTACGATGAATGTGAGGTTGTTTAGCTGATAGTACTGGCTTGTCTCAAGGAAGCACATTTTCTCATTATTTTCAAGTTTAAAGAAAAAGTTTAGAAGGAGAAATAGAAATATTAAAAATGAGAAGAATTTGGTCATGCTGTGTGCCTTTCTGTAAGTCTCTTGTGGTGCCTTATGCATTTCATCTTCATTTTCTAAGTGTTCCAAATAGTTGTCTGAACTCCATTATGGCCCGAATGAAAATTTGTGATGGTTACTGAGACTGGGCACCTGATTCACTGCTCTGCTTTTCCATGGCTTTACACCACCATAACATGGTGCCAATTCAGGTTCCACATACTTGATGTCTCTTCAATAATAACCAAAGTCCTTGGGGGGAAAAAGTCCTACAGAAAAAGAAAATCTTGGCTTTGGTGTTGTGGTGAGCTGACTCTGGCCAGATGCCAGGTGCCTGCCAAAGGTCCATCACTCCTCTCCTTGGCTGGACGGGGGAGAGAAAATATAACAAAAGGCTTGTGGGTCAAGATAAGGACAGGGTGAGATTAGTTTCATTTACTACCAATCAAATCAAAGTAGGATAATGAGAAGTTAAACCAAATCCTAAAAACATTTTCCCCCCCACCCCATCCTTCTTTCCAGGCTCAACCATACTCCTGATTTTCTCTCCTTTCTCCCCTGCAGTGGCACAGGGGGACAGGGAATGGGGTCTGTGGTCAGTTTGTCACATGTTGTCTTCGCTGCTCCTTCCTTCTCAGGGAAAGGACTCCTCAGACTCTGCCCCTGCTCCGGTGTGGGGTCCCTCCCACAGGAGACAGTCCTCCATTAACTTCTCCAGCATGACAACTTCCCATGGCTGCAGTTCTGCAAAACTGCTCCAGCCTGGGTCCCTTCTATGGGGTGCAGTTCTTCAGGAACAGGCTGGGTCCCCATGGGGTTGCAAGTCCTGCCAGCAAACCTGCTCCAGCGTGGGCTTCTTTCTCCATGGGGGCCACAGGTGCTGCCAGGAACCTGCTCCAGTGTGGGCTTCCCACATGGTCACAGCCTCCTTTTGGCATCCATCTGCTCCTGGAGCACCTCCCCCTGCTCCTTCACTGACCTTGGTATCTGCAAGGTTGCTTCTTTCACATATTCTCACTCCTGTCTCCATTTGCTGTTTTGCCAGCTTTTCCTCCCCTTTCTTAACTCTCTTACCCCAGAGGTGCTACCGCTGTCCCTGACGGGCTTGGACAAGGCCAGCGGCACATCTGTCTTGGAGCCAGCTGGCATCAGCTCTGTTGGACACTGGGGAAGCTTCTGGCAGCTTTTCACAGAAGCCACCCCCACAGCTCCTCTGCTCCTAAAACCAGTTATTTAACTTGTGACAGCCTAAGAATTTTGATAAACTCTAAAGATTCTTGCTGGCAGTGAGGCCAAAGGATGAACACCCACATATGTTTGTCATCACCATGGCTCTCACCACTCTGTGGTGTCCCTGGACACTCTGGTGCTCCTGGGATGCTTGCTTTTCCTCCTCTCCTCCCCCGCTGACGCAGTCCTCCCTTCTCTGACCAGCAACTCATGAAATTTCAAACACCAAAACCATTGCTTTTCCTGGTAGTGAAATTCTCCCTGGAAAGCCCTGCAAGATCCATGCTCTAATGCTATTCTCTGGAGAAGACTGGCATCTCTGTTTGCCCTACTTGGGACGCATCTCCAGCAGGACATCCCAGTGCAGCTGAGCTGGCCCCAGGACGCCCTTGAGTGTGCTTGGTGCAGCATGCTGCTCATCCCAATCCTCCCTCTTCTCTTCTGTGGTTGGGTGAGGACATATGGCCCATCACAGTTTGCTCTTCCTCACCCCAGGACACTAAAGGCTGATTTGTTTTTCCTCAGGGCTGGCTCCCATCTATCCATATGTCTTCATCTTATTCTTCTTAATTTAGCTAGTGGCTGTGCCTTCTGTTTTCTTGAACTAAAGAAATAAAATAAAATAACTAGCTGTCATTACATGCTTTCATTCCTACCTTTAACGATGTGGTCTCTTTTGTAGCTGTTCAGTGCAAATTGCTCATAGGCTACTTTCTTTCTTAACCTCCAACCACAGCTTTGTGCTTTGGAGGTAGTTATTATCTTAAACAACTCGGTAGCATCAATCTGTTTCTTTCCCAGAGGCTTCTTTACACTTTGATGAGAAATCTGCTAAGTCTCTTTTTGCTTTGTGGCAAAGACTAAGCCTAGCTTTCTTTTTTTTTTTTCCTCACCCAAAAGCACCCATGAATCAACTATATTTCTCTTTTTCGATCTATGGGCCGCTCTCCTAATAATTTCATGACCTGACTTTAGAGAATATTTCCAATGAGATTGTCCCACAGGCGTCTGCAGCACCAGAATGTTTTTTACAAATCCAATCTCTTGAACTGTGTATTTTACTCACCCTTCTGACAACACTTTAAACATTTTTTTTGCTTTCATCACCTCTGTGAGACTTTTGCAGTAGTTCATTCCAGCAGATTTAATCCTTATTCACTTATTCTCTGTTCTATTATTTTGCCTCTTACATCAGGCTTTTTTTTTTAGCCAATCTACAATTCTTCCCCCAGATTAGATCTTTTTACTTAAAAAAATAGTTTTTTTCCAAAATATCCTCCCTCACATAAGATATCATAAACTAAGCCTAGGAGAGTGAAAGAATCAATAAAGAACCATGAGAAATTTTAGTGCTGTGGGGCTTTTTGTCTTCATGACCCTTTTCTTGAGCCTGCTGGCCCTCAGAAATGGCCATGGAGATTAAAATATGTCCATCAAGGTGTACCAGGGCCTCTGTTCCCCACTGAAGGCTGTGGGAGCTGCATTGCCTCTAAGGACCTCTGTGCTTAGGTTGGAACATGGAAAAGAAAAGGGGTGAGTTCCTGCTGGAAAGTCCAGCAGACAGTGCTATGATTCATCTTTCCGTATGTAATCAAGCTCTAGCAACAACAACAATTTTGACTTGGCTGGGGCCAAATCTCCTATCTCAAAAAAATTATTTGGTAAGCCTGGGGCAGCAAGGTCGTCATGTGTGTCCAGTGTGGACTGCTGAGGGGAACAGATGCTTGAGAAATAGCATGAAACAAGCTGTGGACCTTTCACCTTGGCCAGCTTGGAAGAATGAGGGATAGAGAGAGGAATGGCAGCCTGTGGCCCTGGAGGCCAGGTGAGTTTGCATAAGGAATTGTGAGCTGCTGGGAAGAGCTGGCTGCTCTGGGGCCCACAGCTGCAGGACACCCAGCACATTTTCAGGGCTTGCCCCACAGCGCCATGAGCAGCCATTTCCGAGGTGTTCCCTAATCCCAAAAGGTGAACTGTCAAATAATTTAAACTCCACGTGATATAGCCCATCTGCTCTGGGCTGTGCACAGCATGGGGAGAGCTGAGGGTGGCAAACACCACCACTGGAAAGCTGTCTTATTGGAGAAGGGGTGGCAGTGCCCTTTGTCCACCAGTTTGTCCTCTATGGGGTCCTGTGAGTGCAAGGGCAATGCCCAGCACACCTTGCTGGGGTGACACTGGGGAGGGCTGAGGATGGGCATGGACTTCCCCTGCTCCTCACCAGCCAGGCTTTCTCATGGCTGACAGACCTTCTGGTTGCTGCCTCAAGCTGTTCACCTGTCCTTGCACAGTGTGTCAGGGACAGCAAGGACTTGTCATCAGGCAGTTTTTGGGCTGGTTTGGGGGATAAGAACAATTAGCTTGCAGAGAGCCAGACAAATATATTCTGTAGCATCACAATAGGTGGACAGAACTGCCTCACAGCTGCTCTGCCTTCCCGTCTTCTTTCTCCTGCAAATGTCTCTCCACCATCCATGGCCTCGGTGGCCCAGAGGAGATGCTCAAGGTAGCTGATTTCCTGGCTTCTGCCCATGGAAAGCCAAACTTGTGGTCCTTACCACACATGAACTCCCCTTTCCTGCAAGGAGGTGGTTGCAGCTGCCCCAGAGCATCTCGTGGCCACAAGGGAAACCCGCCTTCCATCTGGGATCAGCAAGTGGCTTTGTGGGAGAAACATCCTCTGCAAAAACTCAGCCTGATGAAAAGATCTTTGTTGTCTCACTGCCTCTGTTGGTGCTGAAGAAACCTGGCCTCCAGCTGTGGCAACAGAGTTTTAAAGGCGGAGGTGACTGGCACAGCATTTGCTCCTTGGTCGAGACGCAGCTGGGTGGTCCCTTGTGTGATGAATTAGTTAATGTGTGAAGAGCTCTGAGGAGGGCGTAAGGCAGTGAGCATTTCCAGTGCCTTCTGAGGATAATGCATTTTAAAGATCAACTGGGGTTTGCCTGCAATGTTATTTAATTATTTAAAGCCTGTTAGCATATTTTCCTCAAGGGATGGAAAATCATCAGCAAAAGGATCCTTACACCAGAACAGAGATCACCATTGTACGCTGAAGGTCTGTGCTCACACCCAGCCACCAGCACTGATCCCATCATGTTGTGCAAATACCCACCTTCCCAACTCCATAGGATGCTTCATTCCAGCCTCTTCTCCACACCTTCAAGTCACCAGTCACTAAAGGGCACTTTGTGGGGCACCTGGGGTTATAACGGGTAGGTACATGTTATGGAGAAGGCTTTGAAACAGTTCTCAACCTCAGCCTTTTCCAAGTCTGTGCTTGGCTGAGTATGTCTGCATGGTGCAAGGTGGGATAATGTTAAGATAGACAAAGAAGTACACGTGGAATTCTTGTTGATGCCCAAGGAAGAGCTTTCTGGTTCAGGAGTCTCATCTCCACATGGCTGCACAGTGCAGGACTGTATGAGAAGGTGCAGAGCAGGTTTGGGAGCAAATGGCCTCGCCACAGGACTGGATTAATTGGATCCCAGGTGCTCTTGCTCTGTCTGGAAACAGTTTCTTGCTCAGTTTTGCTAAGCCCACTGTAACAAGCAGCATGTGCAAAGCTGACTCCACACTGCTGAAATCCCAAGGGATGGTGCCTCTCTCTTCTTCATTGCTCCCCATCCTTTAGTGCCAACTTGGAAGCTCTGGCTCCTCTAAGCCACCTAGAAGTCCAACCTGCAACCTCCCACTTAAGAGGGAAAAAGCTCTCAATTGTTCTGAACTTTGAGAGAAGTCACTGCGTTTCATGTGAGTAGATAGTGTGTACTGGACAGAGTGAGGTGGTGAGGCAGAGCTTCTCATCAGTATCATACCTGGAAGGTGTTACACAGCAAACAAGCTGTGCCAGCACCTCCTTTCACCTCCTTCTGTTGCACTGAGCAATGGGTACTGACAGAGGTGCCATCCTGCCTGAGGGACAGTTTGGAAATGTTTTGGACATGGTGTGAGAGAGCACTAAGGCTTTCCTGTCCTTGGCATGGTTCATGCCAACTTCTCCGTGAGCGGCCTTCATGGATAAGGGAAGAGATGTCGGCTGTCTGGCAGCTCAGAGATTTGAGAGTAAGGGGGACCTTGCTTCCCTCAGCTGGGACCACACATGGCACACAGTTTTCTCAGCACTGCTTGGAGCTGCAGGTGCTGGTGTACCTGGATACTGGAGCTGGCACCACGTTGCCTTGTCTGTGCTGGAGGCTGCAGCACCACTTCCTTTCACTGCAGCATAAACTGCAGGGATAGCTCTTAGATTTGCTCTGACATTGTAAAGGGGGACCCCAGAGACTGAGCACTGTTTACACTGGCAAGACCTGACGTCCTCGTGGCATTTGAGCTGGGTCACCACAAATTCAAATTGTTGTTGATTTTTATTTTGTATTTACCCATGGAATCTGGACTCAAGGCTCAACTGGGGCACAGTGGATGGTTTCCACGAGGTCCATCCTTCAGCCAGTTTTACAGCTGAGTTGGCTGAGCTGCAAAGAGGTCAAAAGCCCCAAGTGAAACATGCCGAACAAGCGGCTCATTAAGGGCTGAACTCCAGACCCATGTTCCCAGTCCTCTGCTCTAATCACCAGGCGAGACATGGGAGAGCCTCATGGGGCTGATGCTGATGAAAGAAGAGTCAACAGCTTTATTTTGCAGCTTTATTAGCAAAACGATGTAAAGCCAACGTGCCTGACTCTATTATTGAACCAGTAATCTCCGTGTGCTTACATCCAGAGCTTCCCAGCCGTTTAACTAGGAGTCTGAACAATAAAATATGTCCAAAATGGCTAAAGCAGAGGCAAAGCAGGAGGTAAGCTGTCTAATTGGAGAAGTTGCAGCGGGATTCTCACCCCAGGGGTCTGTCCCTTGGGATTAACGGTTTGCTGACATCTGGGTTGCATGGCACTGCTGCCTTGCCCTGGGTCCCACCAGGGCTGATGGCAGGGAGCCAGAAAACAAAAAAATAACTCCCCAAACTCTTACAACAGGGAAGATGAAGATTTTTATGCTGTAAATGTGGAGGCTGTTGGGAAGAATAAACTGGCATCTTCTACCCTGAGATGGTTGTGACTTCTCTTGGCTTGCAAAGCCACCTGAGGAAAGAGAGGGAACAGGGAAATACAGTCTCTTCTCCTGATGCCAGGGGCTGTCCCATCAGAGATAACCGTACTGTCTTGTCCCATCCAGTTTTAAAGGCCTGGGGGTCTTATGTCTTAGGCTCTACAGAGGGATCTGGACAGGCTGGATCGATGGGCCAAGGACAATTGTACAAAGTACAGCAAGGCCAAATGCTGGGTCCTGCGCTTGGGTCACAACAACCCCAGGCAGCACTACAGGCTAGGGGCAGAGTGGCTGAAAACCTGCCTGGTGGAAAAGGACCTCGGGGTGCTGGTCAACAGCAGCTGAACATGAGCCAGTATGTGCCCAGGTGGCCAAAAACATCTGGCCTGTATCAGCAATAGTGTGGCCAGCAGGACCAGGGCACTGATTGTCCCATGTACTCGGCACTGGTGAGGGCACACCTCAAAACCTGTGTTCAGTTTTGGGCCCCTCACTACAAGAAAGACATTGAGATGCTGGAGTGTGCCCAGAGAAGGGCAATGGAGCTGGGGAGGGTCTAGAGCACAAAGCTTATGAGGAGGGGCTCAGGGAGCTGGGCGTGTTTAGCTTGGAGAAAAGGAGGCTCAGGGGAGACCCTATCACTTTCTACAACTCCCTGAAAGGAGCATGGAGCGAGGTGGGGGGTGATTTCCTTTCCCAAGGAACAAGAAGTAGGACAAGGGGAAATGGCTTCAAGCTGTGCAAGGAGAGGTTTAGATTGGATATTAGGAAAAATGTCTTCACTGAAAGGGTTGTCAGACATTGGAAAAAGCTGCCCAAGGAAGTGGGCAGCCTGGAGGTATTTAAAGACGTGTATGTGGCACTTAGGGACACGGTTCAGTGGTGCACTTGGCAGTGCTGAGTTAAGGGTTGGACTTAATGATCTTAAAAGTATTTTCCAACCTAAATGATTCCGTGATTCTGTGTCAGCTACTCAGGATGAACGCCTTCATGGCAAATGCATGGGTGCCTGTTGCACATGGCATCCTCTCCCGGTTTGGCAAAGCAGTCCCAAGTCCATCTCTACCCAGGCATGTACCTGTTTGTGGCATGCCAGGGTCTTAAGGGAGGACTTGGGCTTCTATCTGCAGCCTTTCTCAGCTGCAGGCAGAACTGAGCCCTTGGCCACTACCAAGGACAGATTCCTTTTCCCTAGATAGGGTGCCTGAACTAGTTGAGAGAAGGAGATAGCAGCTAGAAGTTGGAGGAATCACCATTTAGAGACACCCATTTCTTTCACTCCTCCCATGAAGGAGGCATTGCTGGTTACCAGCTCAGATGCAGGCCTTTGGAGGCCACCAAACAGGAGAGATGTGTCCCACTACCACCCAATTGTCATGGGAGAGGCACTTGCCTCTGGGAGACTCCCTCTGGGAGTCTTTCCAGATGAAACCAAGTAACTGTTCTGGCTCCTGTCCTCTTGCTTCTCTTTCCTCTGTGATCCCACTGGAACCATTTACTGATGCTGATGAAAAACTGAACATGGAGAAAAAAAAAATTAAAAAGAGGATCCAAATGTGCTACAGCTGAGGAACTGAATCAGGCACATAAGCTATGGACACCTTGGGAGGGCCATCATCCCGGGTCAGCTATTCCATACCAACACACAGAGTCTCACACAGGCTCAGAGCTCACTGTAAATCCAACTAAAGTACTCAGCCTGTTTTGAAATCCACCCACATCCTTGCTTTTTACAACCTCGGGAAGAAAATGGCAAATTAATCCTTTTTTTAAAAGGATGAGTCGGTTCCTTGTCGTTCTCTGCATGGCTCAGGATATGATAGTTTCTGCTGCATAAATACAGATTGTTTCTTTTCACAACTTCCCTTTCATCAGACTGCTAGGAAGGCCTGGAGGTTGTTAAAAAATGTGAAAGAAACTTGCTTCGCAATTAAGGTCAATCTCTTTTATCAGAGTCTTTGCATATAAACCTCACTTTCATAAGGATTTCTGTAAACTCCATCCCCAGCTCTGACAAACTGGGAGATGCCCAAATCTCTGAAGGAGCCGGAGAAGCGGCTGCCTTCTTTCCCAGCTCGCAGCACAAAGCAGCGATCTGATCTGTCATGATGACTGAGAACGTCACAACAATCTGTTTGCGTTCTTCAGGAAAGAAAAACATCTTTCGATCCCCAAGCTGTAAGCTAATTTGGAGATTTTGCAAGCTGACATGCAACCTGATTAAAATGACCTCAGGCCAACAATTCTTCTTAGGCAGCTCCACAATTAAAGTCTAGACCTATCTGTAGCTGAGGGATTTTTTTTCCTTCAAATCCCTTTTAGGGAGGAGAAAGTTCTGTGTTTTTATTTTTAAATCTACATATTTGGAATTTTTCTTTTACACTTTGCTTCTACTCTAGCAGAATGTGCTAAGGGGATCTATATTTTTTCACATTTTGAGCAGATGAAACTTGTACGCAGAAGCCCCAGTTTCTTGCCTGCTGGAAAAATATACTGAATTTCGGAGGAAATAATACATGAATAAACTCGAGGACTCTAAGAAACACCCAAGGCACTTTGTGGCCTACATAAATCTGCCCTTTGAGGTAAAAATGTTGTGCCCTCAATTCTCCAAAGTCAGTGGATATTTTTGTAATGACCATTGCACTACTACTCAAATCACTTTTTTGCTTTTCACAATTAGTTAAGCAGTGGGATCAGTTTATTAATCTGCTGAATTTTTGTGAGCCCAGCGATTTGTCAGGCAGCGAGCAATGAAAAATAAATGGGTGCCTTCTGGCCGGACATTTTTCAGACCTGAGCAACCCCTAAACTCAATCCAGCGGTCTGAGAAGATTTGGTGATTTGTCCATGAATGTTTTAATACCCATTTCTTTAAAAAATCACTGGTCATTCGTCAAAGGTAAATCCAGGAGAGATTTTTCTTCCCTTTGCTGATTTGGCTCAGCCGGGATCATCATCTGGTTTCTAGCTTGTCAGCTGGCGAAAGTGATTGACAACTTGTGTTTTGCTAATGCTCTTCACAGAGTAATGAGATCCCCTAAAGGGCTTTATTTATGAATTCAAATTATATACTTTTGAGTTACGAAGTAAACTGGAGTGACGTGCCGACTAACTTCTTAGCATCACTGAAATACCCTGTACAGCCATGGTTATTTGACACTGGTTCCAGGCCCCTGAGCTGGGGTGGGAGCTTTCCTGGGTGCAAGAGTGGGATGGTGACAGGGGATGCTGGTGGCTTTACACTGGAGACCCACGGTGGGTCCTTGCGTGCCTATCTCCAACCCAGGCAGCTCCCTGCCTTGTGTTTCTCTGGCTGCTGGGGGGGTTGAACACATGGGCTTTTCTCAGCTGATTGCACGACCCTGCCTTGGCTTTACCTCTTGCAAGACTTTTCTTCTTGGATTACTTCAAGAGGAATTTGCCTCCTGGCCCATTTCTTTCTGCAGACACTGCTCCAGCTCAGAGGTGGAAACTCCCCCTGAGGAGGTGAAGGAGATGTCTCCTGGGAGCACAAACCCTAGGAAAGTCAGATGGAGGCTGTTTCACTGCTCCCAGCCAGGCTGAGCAAGCCCCCCCTGCTCCTTCCCATGGCCCAGGAGAGTCCCTATTCTGCCCTGCCATGGGCTGCTTTCCCTACTTCTTACAGCACCTCATGTCCCAGACCCAGTCCTGCATGGGAGTTGATGGAGCCCAGTCAGCTGGCATCTGTTTGGGGAAAAATACTGCCTTTGGTGAATTTACACGGAGGGGAGAAGGACACATTCCCTGACCCAGCTTGCTCCCAGGACCCTGGCCATGCAGGAGCTGGGTCAGAAGCTTTTTAGAAATCATAGAATCATAAAATGGTTGGGGTCAGAAAGGGCTTTAAAGATCATCTAGTTCCAACTCTCCTGCCATGGGAAGGAATGCCTTCCTTTAGACCAGGTTGCTCAGAGCTCCATCCAACCTGGCCTGCTTCATGGGATGGGGCATCTACGACCTCTCTGGGCAACCTGTTCCAGTGCCTCACCACCCTCATTTCTCCCTAGTACATAATCTGTACCCATCCTCTTTCAGTGTAAGGCCATTCCCACTTGTGCTGACGCTACACGTCCTTGTCAGAAGTCCCTCCCCAGCTCTCCTGTAGGCCCTTTAGAAGGGCTATAAGGGGCTATACGAAGGTGCTTGTAAGGTCACCCCGGAGCCTTCTCTTCTCCAGGCTGAGGACGCCCGGCTCTGTCGGCCTGCCCTCACGGCAGAGGTGCTCCAGCACTCCCCTTGCAGCCGAACGCTGTTGCAGAGGGAGTAACGCAGCTGCCGAGTTCGGGGCCGAGCCTCCTACCCCGCACCAGGCTGGGAACCCCGAGGAAATAAGGAGCTCTGTCACCAGAGAGCTCCTCAGTCTTACCAAACACCGTGACTGTAGCACATCCCGCTGCCTCTCGGCTTTCCGTGTGGGGAAGGTGCCGTCTCCCGGCCCCACCGCTCCCCACACGGCCCCAGCGGCGGGGCCGGGCCCGCACCGCCCCCTGGCGGGACCCGCCGACAGCGTCCCGGCACCGGGGCTCCGTCCCGGCCTCAGGCATCGCCTCCACCCCTGACCCCGCCGGGACACGTCGGAGCGGGGCTTTAAAAGAGAGCAAACCTTGACTGGAAGGTGCTGTTCAGAGAGATCGCCCGCCCTGGGTGCGCCGGCGGGGCGGTGGATGGGGTGGATGGAGTAAACGCCCTCGGGTACCAAAGGCGCTCTGGATCATGGATGCGCTTGGATGGGTCCATGTGTGGGCTGCCGGCGGCGGCGCGGGTGCCCGGGCGAAGGGGCTGGCACCCGCTGCGGGCTCCGGTGCTGCTGCGGCCGGGGCAAGTTCCTTCGCTATCGCATCCAGCATCATCGCTTCCAGCCCCATTCCGTTCACGCCTTACACTTCTGATTGTCTTGGATTAAACATTACCAGAGGAAATAATACTAATAGCCTTTCACAGTGAAGAAATCAACTTCTAAGGCATTTGTTATGGAAAGGATTATAATAAATTAAATGCTTAAACTAGCACCGTGCAAGCATTTTTGTCTTGGATCAAAATGTTTGCACTGGCTGTTTAAACATTTAATTTATTATAATGAGAAATATCATTGTAAAAATAAGCATGTTAATTAAACCTGAGTTTTGCAAATGTGAGTCATCCCATGTGGACACAGTATAATGAATATAGACAGGTAGAGTCTGCATGCCCTTTTTTTTCTCATTAAGAAAATTAACATTTACATCTTTAAACCCTGAAGCTATTAGTTATTTTTAATGAAATGTGTTGCCATTTCAAAGTTAAGCTCTTATATGATGCAATCAGATATTGCTAGGTCAGGGAAGAACTTTGCTAATTAAGTTGCCGAGAAGTTCTTTGCCACAGATAATTGATTATAGTTGTTACATGGATAATCAATTTAGGCAGTTAAATAAATAAAAATAAATAACTGCTAAGAAAACCCAGGTCATGCCAGGGTGGTAAAACAAAGCAGTACCCTGGCCATCCTGGGGCCCAAAGGAGCCATGAATTTGGAAGCAACAGACTGAACCTCTTTGTTATCTACTGACAGGGGATCGAGGGATCGTGGGGACTTTTACAAAGGCGATTTGGACAGTGATGGCTTGCTGCTGGTGTGGATGAGAGGACAGAGGCAAAACTCTCTTTCCCTTTCAAGTGAAGTGACTGGAAGAAATTTTTTCTACCTTCTCATGCCACCGGTCTCTGGTGCATCCATCTGGTCTTGTCCTGGATTCATTGTATGTGTCAGGTTGTATGCTGATATGTAAACAAAACACATTTGGATTTCCTCACAGCTCTCCCACAGATACGTTGCGTAGCCTTGAACATGTTCCTTTACCTCCTGGGAGTTCATAAAATGTTCTCAGCTAGGGCCTTGCAATGGGTAGAGGCAGTGTTACTCTGTTTTAATTAACATCCTGCCAAGTTGTGTGTTCAGAAGTATCTTGGGTCTCTTGTTATTGTACATTACTCCAACAGGCAAAGGTCATAGAAGGCTGCCAGCCCTGGCTGGATCCTGTTTCTGATGTGATCTAGCCCCCAACGGAGGGAAGAGGAAAATCTTTGGCACAGAAGTGAAATTAAACTCTAGGGAGGGAGGAGACCTTGGTGAATTATTTTCTAGGAGCTGTGGCAGAGAGCTGGGGATGGGATGCTCTCACTTTGGGGTCACACCCCAAATACACTGTGTACTGTTGTCCCACACGCAGAGATTCAGGTAGGAAATTTGTAGATAAAAGCAATGTTAAGATTTTGATTTGCAGAGGTAGCTCTTCATGCTGTTCTCTAGCTGGTTGCCCACTGAACCTGCTCTTAGTTCCTGCTGTAGGACTTTTATAAAGTCAAGGTTCTTGAATTTCTTCCAAATCCAGTGGACATGTTTTGCATGGAAAAAGAGGATGAATTAAGCTGAGGGTCCTCTGAATTATGTAATTTCATTACATAATGAAATAGCTTATTTAACTGGGGATCATCCTCTCAAACCTTTGTGTGTTTGCAGCCTCTAGACAGCTTAGTCCCACATCATATGGGTCCCTTTCTCCTGTCTTCCCAAACTCCTTGCTTTTTTGTCTTCTCACTGTGAGTGGGAGAAGAGTTTTCCAGGTGAAGGGAGGAAGTTGTTGCCCTTTCTTCTTCTCTTTGTGTCTCTCTGTCCCTCTGATGGAGTTTTACAGAGCTCTCTATCATCATGACCTCTGCTGACCTCCTGCACAACTCCTCTCTTCTTGCAGGAGCAAATTTAAGTTATGCCAAAGCCATGTTGCTTTAACCACAAAGGAGTATTTCTACACAAAGCATGAACCTGTGGAAAAAAGGGAGAACTCGTCTGCAGGGACCTTTGGACTGGTTGTTCCTCAGTGAGTAGCCCCATCCTGATGGGATGGAGCACATGGCTAGGGTTACAGTGACCATTCACAGAGCAGCCAACCTGGACAGGGCCAGGACTCATCACCCTGGCAGAAGGCTGCAGCCAGCAGTCAGGTGGGTGAAAGGTCCTGGGAGCCGGGCTGCAAAGATGGGGCTGCCTGGCAGACATCTGCAGGGACAAATGCAATTCTTGGCACCCAGCATTGGGCCATCCACTTAGGAGAATGGGTAGGAGGCAGCCTCTACCTCTGGCCTCCAGCGCATTCATCCTACATCGGTTAAGGCAAAGGTGCACAAATTGGAACAGTTTTCAGATCTGAAAGATGAAGTTGCCACAAACGCATCTTCATTCTTTAGCAGCATTTGACTATAGCACCACACAGGATTGCTTCCTTAGCTCAGATGTGGGGCTGGTGGGTCCTCCTTACTCAAAAAGTACTCTCAAGGCACAGCAGCCGGCTCTCAACTGCAGCAGGAGCTGACAAGCAAGTGGGATTTGCAGGCTGAGTGCTCATGCCTGTGACCCTGAGGATTCTAATGCCCACTCAAAAATAATTAATAATTATCAACTGAATGAACCCACTGGCTTCTCACACCCAGGCTAAGTCATTGTTTTTCTCTGCTTGGTGGCCATCTGCTTCCTTTCCATGGGCATCATGGGCATGAGTGTGAAATCAGCTTTGTGTGTCCAGCAGGAGGGATCTGTATCACTGCTGAGAGGGAAACCCAACTCCAGGGAGCTTCTCTAAAGCATCCACTTAAATAAGGAATACTTGGTGTATATGGTGGGAAGTAACACTTCTCTTCAGTTACCGGTCCACATTCTTCAAGCTAAATTTGGGCTTAGGTGACAGTTGAAGCGTCAGTGGGCATTACCATAGTGATGCTAAGCCTTCAAATTATCCAAAAGGCAGTGTTTTCTCCTTGACCAACCTTGAAATCGATTAGAAACCTCCAGAGGTTTTACATCACATATAGGCTGATCTACTTTGTTGGCTGCTGCTCAAAAACACAGTCCTGCCTTCTTTTCAGGCCCTGGGGCCCTCTTCCCTCTCTGCCCCCTCCCCAAGATTTGCTTGACATCTGAATGAGCTAAATGTGCAGCAATCTACCTGATTTTGGTACTTTGGTACATCTGTCCATGGGCAGATGACTTTCCTGGGTGTCGGTGTCAAAGGAGTCCAGGGAAAATGAAGCTGGATCTGGAGAGGATGGACCATCCCCTTCAGGGACAGTGCACCCACCCGAATTTCTATATCCACTAAGTCTGTGCCTGTGTATAGGGCAGGTGTTTAGTCTGCTGTCATTTACAACGGTGAGGTAGTCAACACAGTTATGGGAGACCTGAGAGCAATTGTGCTAAGAGAATGCAGGTGCCCACTGTGAGATAAGTCAGACAGCCCACCTAGACCCCCCTGACCAGCTCTCCTTGTCTACCACAGGAGTACAGATGCCTCTCATTCATGTAGACCCTACACATTGGCCACGGAAGTCACATCTGTCTGCATCTTCAGCTAAATCCCACCTGGTGTCTCTCTGCCTTCAGGGTCTGGTCCAGGCAGCATTTTCTGAGTACCTCTTGCATGTGTTGAGGTCACAGGATTAAGCCCTCACCCCAGAGGTCACAGCCATGTCCAGTTACAAGTATGAGTGCTGCCACCTCATTTTAGGAGGAGTCCTGAACCTACAGCATGCACTGCAGGAACCAGTATCAGGCACCTCAGTGGTGTTTGACTCCATCACACATCTCTATACATAAAGCATCCTTGAAGGCGTTCAAGAAGAACAGGACAGTAGAGCAGGTCAGTGGGAATTTGACTAATTTTTTGGCTGAAGCACCACAGAAGGCATCCCTGGGATCTTGTCTCCTTGGTGTGTGTGGTGGGTAGACCTTGGTCAGCGGCCAGACCCCCTCCCCATTTCTCACTCACTCCCTGCCCTCAGCAGAAGAGGGGTGGAAAATCAGATGAAAAAAGCTTGTGGGTCGAGATAGGTACAGAGAGATCACTTACCTATTACTGTCACAGGTGAAACAGACTTGACTTTGGGAAAATTAATTTAAATTATTGAGAGTTAAAAGAGATTTGGAGGTCTGCCCAAGGTCTCCAGGGTGTCAGATGCAAGCCCACAGTTTCAGAATATCAATGGGGCACTCAGGAGATATACTGCAGCTATGCCTTAATGGCTGTGAAGATACACCTGGAAAAGAGCCTGTGGGAATTACCCACTTCTATGTTTTGTGTTCTAAAAGTGCCTGTTTCTCCCCACCGACTGTGGAGGGTGTCGAGGGTGCTTGGCTCCATTGTAGGTGAATACCAGAGATTTCAGCAGTAGCAGGATCAAGCTCAGTGTCAGTACTTTTGTGATGTCCTGCTGCTGTAGCCAGTTTGGGCCATGGAATTAATGCTGGCTCAGGGAAGGAGTGCTGTCTCCAGTCCTGTGTCTTGGCACCCCCTCCTCACTCTGCCCCCAGAGCCAGAGAAAGGCAGACAGGAGAAGGTAGCTCTTTGTGAGCAAGAGGTTCTGTGGTCATATGGTCTCATCATGCAACATAGGGCTGATGCCACACCATGCTCGGCAAATAAATGGAATTTATCTGATAGGCATACTGCATTAATTTCTGAAGTATGTTAGCAAAAATCTCAGTTGTGTTAATCAAAAACTAAAAGAAAAAAACTAGGACAGACACAGTGAAATAGCATCAATGGAGCAAATGTTTGATCCAAGGGACTTAGCCCAGGAACTAAGCCTTGGGCTCCCCTCTGCACTCAGCTGCACTTTGGATGGTGCGTGCTCTTATCTGATAGAGCTTGGAGACTCAAGGCATCACCCTCATCTAATTTTAGGCATCTAAAAGTTAAAGGAGTCTAGGCTGCTGCCCCTTGCCTTCACAAGAAAAGGGGAGATCAAGAGCTTCAATGATGCACCTGAACTGTCCCCATTGCCTGGCCAGGCCAAGATAAGAAGCTCTCAGAAGTCTGTATCTTTCCACTAACCAGAGAGTCCCTGTGAACTGATGGGCTCAGATTTAAATACCAAGTGGCTGAATCCCACATTATACAGCATGTGGGATGCCAGAACAGACAGATCCCAAACCCCAGGAACAGGTGACTTTTTTTCCTAGCATTTCAAGGTTGCCATGCATTGGGGTGGCCCAAACTCCTGGTCAGGCAGTGAGGAGCACACGTCCACTCACAGAAGGGCACAAGCTCTGTTGAAGGAAACAGCGCGAATTTGATGCACCCGGTGCAATGAACTGTCCTTCATCTGTGACTACCTCTTGTCGATCCCACCAGGGGAGCCTAGGCACCTGCTGGGAAGGTGTTGGGGTATGTAACCCAGGCTTTTGAACTAGATGAGGAAGAACCAGCTTATCAAACAGCCCTGCTTTTTTTGACATAGAGCCTTTCCCTCCCCGAGTTCAGTTATGACTAATTACTTCCCATGCAGGCGTTGCTGCTCTGCATCACTGGTGATTAGCCAGAAGGGAGGCTACCAGCTTTCCTTCTCAGCACCCGTCCTTCAGCCCCAACTTCAGCTCTAAATTTAACCAAGATGACCCTCTAAGTTCATTAGATGCATCATGATTTTTACTACCAGACTTTAGATGAATGGCCAGAAATGCTCACCTGTTTTCCTGACCACAGGAGGTGTATCACAGACGTTGCTTCCCAACCGAGTCTTGCATCAGCCTGATTTCAATTGCCTTCAAGTACAATCTCTGAAACTCTCTGCCTACCACAAATCTTCACACCACTGCTTTTATGAAACCCCAGTTAAAACTCAGACCCCGTGTGCATAAAAACTTGATCGGGTTCTGGCACTCTTGCTCCATAGGTTTGAGAAAGCTGGAAGCTGGGGGACAAGGGGGATTTTTGTTGGTTAAGGGACATGCAGGTGGGATGTTTTCTATTTACATTTTGAGACACAAAGCCAAATAGAGCCTCATTTATGTCTAGGAAGGTTTTATATTTTCTTGGTGAGTCATATTCTATATATACGTACCATACAAATTAGATATATAGTTAAAGAATTCGTGATAAAACCCCAAAGCTTTACCATGTACAGATTTTTGGATAATTGATTTGTACAAAACGTGAAATTATATGGTCCATGTAAGGAGCAGTTCTCCCTTTTGGAAAACTTCAATCAAATATTAAAACTCCAGCAGAAGTGTTACCTCCAGTGTAAGCATTTTTTTTGAACACAGGAAGAAACACTCATGCTTCAGTTTGTTTCATTAAATGCTATTCTACACCTGGTTTCAGCAGAAGGATTTGAGATCTGCTTCTAGCTTGAAACCCTCACAGGAAGGAATTTTCAAAGCTCTGTATGATTTTTTTTTTCAGGACGGTCATTTCAGGGAGAAGCAAAATACGTATCATAGAAAATGTCAACGTAATCAACATTTTAAATTCTCATTTTATGCACTTTCCCCTTGATGTATAAATATATACACACAAACACAAGCTACTGTCCTTCAGTAAGGCTGCTTTGAAAAGGGGTAAACATTTGAGCACACACCCATGGGGCCCAACTCAATGTCTCAGCCAGATCAGAAAGCAAAGTGCTCGGGTGGCTGCCGATGAAAAGACATTGGCACAGCACAAATGCTTCCGCTGATGAACGGACCTTCACTTACTTCACTAAAATTACACCACTCCCCACCTGTGAAGGATAAAGCTGGAAGAGCTCAAACCAGGCAGTGACAAGCAAAGGCTGGCTCTGTCACCCAGCCCTCCCTCCCACCCAGCATTAAAATCTCTAGAGCTAAACCTCCAGAGGTATTGCCAGAGAACAAGGATGGGCAAGACTTAAAGTAGCTCCTTCCCACTGCACTTCCCAGCACAAAATAACTTTTGTTGACCTGTGAAGACCTCTGTGGTCTGAAGCATGAAATCCATGAACAGATCCCTCTGACACATCACAAAACCTTTATTAGTGTTTATCAGTGATACAGATTACAGGAACCAAAGGCAATTAAATAACACTTAAGTTGACCACAGACTCAAGAAATACAAGTCACATTTGGCAAGGCAAACTTCTCAGTACGCTGGGTTGCTTAGGTTATTATTACACCGTGAAAGAGGAATTTCCCTTACAAGATTCTACATATTCAGGATATTATTATTATTAATTGTTATTATTGTGTCTTTCAGACAGTTCCTTTGGCAAGAATTCCCATTTTTAAGTATTTATTATATAAAAATATAACAAATTTTCATTATGTACAAACATTACATTACACAATGTACAGGTTAAAAACACTACAAAAAATGGCAGGCCATGGGTAAACCAAAAGCAAAAAAAAAAACCCCAATGTAGAAAACATGAAAAGAAATTTAAATACTGCACATTTCATAAAAATTACATTAACTACAAACAATTTTTTTTGTTTGCAAATATCAAACAGTACTGATCTCATTGGAAATCTTTCCAAAACGACTTCATTTTTAAGGCACATCTTGCATATTTACACATACGACACCGGATCTAGTCAATAACTTAAAGGCTCTCGGGAGTGACCTAGTTGTGTGCGCAGGGACGGGTGCACTTGAGGGGGAGCACGCTGGGCTACGCCTTCTCAGTCGTCTCAGTCTGGGGGCCTAGGTATCTCGTCGAGGGGGCTGGGAAGAGGGGCACCCCAATCTCCTGAAGGTCGGGGAGCCGTGCAGGGCGCGGCGGGGAGAGGAGCGTGATCGTCCGGTCAAAGTCCCTGTGCAGCACCTTCTCATAGACGCTCTGAAGCCCGACTGTTTTGGGCAGCTGGGCTTGATAAAAGTTGTCCCTGCGAAGAGGATCCCTGGGCAAGGATGTGCTCTTGCAGAAGGTGGAGAGGGGTGCTGACGGATGTGGAGAGGGGTGAGGGTTGGCTCGGCCACAGGAGGGGCTCCAGCAGCGGTCTGAGTGCCCCAGGATCTTGCATTCAGCTGTGCATGCCCACAGACCTAGAGAGAGATAGGGGAGGAGAAACCTGTCATTACTGCAGGAATAAATCCACACCATTCACAATCCTCAGAGTTACGAGTCACAGGATGATTCACTGCACTGACAGTAGGAGTGGGGAGGCGATGCTCTACAGCACAACAAAAAGCCATGCTTGGTTAGGTAATGTTGTTTTCTTAGGGATGCTCCTCACAATTCTAACTTTAAGGGAACCTTTTTTTGGGAAGAAAACCCAATCCTACAGTACTTCCAGCATCTGCTAATTTGTGCTAGGCTCTCAGTGCAGAGAGGAACCAACATCTAACAGCCTGCTGTAAAGAGATGGGCAGTTTGAGCCACGCAGTGTCCGGCTTCCCCTTCCAGCTGCCCTTCCTGATCTGCATCCCATGGATGGGTCCTTTCATCCACCTCCCCATCCATCCACCTTTCTGTCTGAGGTCCAGTAGGGAGCAGGGATAGAGCCCTTACCGTTCTGCATGTGTGTGATGAGATCTTTCTTCAGGGCATCTCCACTGATATCTGAGTCGCTGTCATTAAAATCACTGTCGCCTTTGCCGCTGTCTTTGCCACTGAACTTCTCTGCCTCCCGGCCAGAGATAGTGTTGAAGGAATGTCCCTTCCAAATGGCCACGGGGGGAGCAGGCTCCTTGTTGTAGCTCGGAGTGGCAGCAAAACCCTGCTGGTGGGGAGGGAAATCAGAGGAGACATGAGAAAGGGAAGCGATGAAGGGTAAACCAACATTAACTGCACCTCTGCAACTCACATTCTCCAAGACACCCCCCACCCTTCGCCCCACTTCCCCGTGGTGGGACCTTACCTCCCCACTCTGTCCTCTCAGCCTCTTCTGACCCTCGTAGAGGCAAGTGCTGTTGCTGCCACTCTCAGTGGTGGAGATCTCTTCAGCAGCTGGAGAGGGCTCGGGGCTGGTGAAAGAGGTTTTGCTGGGAAAGGTTCGTACCTCAAACATGTTCCCCCTCTGGCTGCCCTCCTCCTGACAGCCCTTCTCCAGGTGGGAGATGTCTATTTGGTCCTTCAAGGCAGCATTGTTTTTGATGTCATTCCCCTTCTTGCGCCTGTTACAGGTGGTGGCGATGGTGATTATAGCCACCAGGAGGAGGGTGCAGCTGCCTGCCAGGACAATGATCACAATCAGAGGAATGTCCCACTGCAAAGCCTTTCCTTCCCAGGAGCTGGGCTTGGCTATGTCCTGGATACTGGACGGAGCAGTGGCGGTCACCAGGAAGTTGACTGTGGCGGTTGTGGCCAGGGGAGGTCTGCCATTGTCTGTCACAGTGAGGATGACCTTGAATAGCTGTCCCAGCTCTTCAGAGAGGTCACCTCTCAGCACAATGTCCCCAGTACTTGGGTTGATGGTGAAAAGGTCCTGCTGGGACTCTTCCAGGAAGGCAAAGGTGAGCTCAGCATTGGCCCCATCATCTGCATCTCGAGCTTTGATTTGGGCCACCAGGGAGTCACGGGACGTCTTGCTGGACACACCGATTTCCACAGTCCCGTTGGTGAGCACTGGGTGGATGATGACGGGAGGGTTGTCATTCTGGTCCACCATTCTCACTTTGACAAGGGTGCTGCTGGAGAGCTGTGGGGAACCACCATCAGTGGCCTGGATCCTCAGGTCCAACTGCTTGAGGATCTCATAGTTGAATGTCCTGAGGGCATAGATGGCCCCAGTGGCGGGGTCCACCGAGACGTATGTGGAGATGGGGGCCCCCATGACCTGCGTCTCCAGGAGCCGGTAGGTGACCTTACCATTGTGGCCAAGATCAGGGTCACGAGCCACTACCGTGGTGATGTAGGCACCCGGGGGGTTGTTCTCTGGTACAGCCACCTCGTAGAGGGGCTTGGCGAAGAGTGGCGCGTTGTCATTCTCATCGCTCACCCGCACCGTGTACTGGCGGACAGTCTTGAAGGGCGGTGAGCCCAGGTCCTCAGCCACCACAGTGAGGTTGTACTCAGGGATGCGCTCGCGATCCAGTGCCGCTGTGGTGACGATCATGTAGCTGTCCTCGTAGGCTCGCTGGAGGGCGAAGTGGTCGTGGCCACGGAGGCTGCAGCGCACCTGCCCGTTGGCACCCGAGTCACGGTCTGTGGCGCTGACGAGGGCCACAAAGCTCTCACTGGCTGCCGCCTCACTGACGTAGGCCACGCCAGCGGCGCTGGCAGCACCACGGAGGGCGCTGATGCTGATGCGTGGAGCGTTGTCGTTGACGTCGGTAAGGCGCACGACGACGGTGCAGGTGGCGGCGCGGGGGCTGGCTCCACGGTCCTGGGCACGCACGTCCAGCTCATAGGTGCGGGTGCGCTCGTAGTCCACGGCGGCCTCCAGTGTGAGGCGGCCTGAGCGCGGGTCAAGGCGGAAGAGCCGCCGTGCCTCAGGGGGCACCTGGCTGCTGAAGGCATAGACCACCTCACCATTGGGGCCCTCATCAGGGTCAGCAGCATCCAGATCGAGCAGCAGGGAGCCAGGTGGTGCGTCCTCAGGCAGTTCCACTGTGACTGAGCTCTGGGCAAAGGTTGGACTGTTGTCATTGGCGTCGAGGACGCGGACATGCACGGTGGCTGTGCCTGAGCGCGCTGGACTGCCACCATCCTTGGCCACCAGCTCCAGGGTGTAAGAGGGCTGGCGCTCCCGATCCAGCTCCTGGAGCAGCACCAGGTCAGCGCAGCGTGCCCCATCTGCCCGTGTCTGTGCCTCCACACCGAAGTGGCTGTTGAGGGAGACCTGGAAGCTCTGGATGGAGTTGGAGCCCACGTCCTCATCCACAGCCACCTCCAGCGGGAGGCGAGTGCCAGGTGCAGCACTCTCCGACACCTCCAGCGCCATCTGGGCATGGGGGAAGCGCGGTGCATTGTCATTGATATCACGCACCTCCAGCTCCACGTGCACCAGGCGATAGCGCTCCCGCCAGCAGCTCACCACGTCGAAGGCCAGGACACACTGGGGGGCTTGGCCACACAGCCGCTCCCGGTCCAGCCCCGCTTCACCGATGCTCAGCTGCCCGTCCTCCTCCCGCACCCGCACCAGCGAACTGTTGCTAAACTGCCGCATCAGGCGAAAGCTCATCTCCCCCGGCGCCTTTACCGGCATCTCGTCGGCCAGCGTACCGATCACCGTGCCCGGCGCGCCCTCCTCGTCGGTGCGATACCTCACCGTCTTGCAGCGGGACAGGGCCAGGAGGCAGGCGGCGGCCAGCAGCCGCAGGGGGCTCATGGCAGTGGCGCGGGCTCAGCCCGACGGCGCGGTGCGGGCGGGATGTGCGCGGGTGCGGGCGGGACACCGCGACTCCAAGGTGGCTCCGCCGCCGTCTGCGCCCCCCGCGCCGCCGCGCTGCCTTTCATAGACGGCGCTATGCAAATGAGAGCGCGGCCGAGCCAATGGGAAGCGGCGTGGCGCGGGCGGCGGGCGGCCCCCGGCGCTCCCCGGGCCGGGCTGGGAGCGGGGTCGCGGGGCGCTCGCCTTTGTTTTCTTTAACTCTGCGGGGTCTGGGGGTTTCCTTTTCTTGTTTTTCCTTTTCTTTTTTTCTTCCCCCAAACTGTGCCTATTTCTTTTTCCCAATTTATTTATTTCTTTCCCCCCCCCTCCTTTCCTCCTCCTCACGTCTCTTCCCTCTCTCCGGAGGCGCGGCAGCGGAGCTGGCGCGGGGAACACGGAGTGCGATGCGCGGTGGGGTTTGTTAATCCTGCCACAGGTCGGGAGAGGTGCCGTGCCGTGGCATGCCGTGGCATGCCGTGCCGTGGCATGTCGCGCCGTGTCGTGGCATGTCGCGCTGTGTCGCGGCGTGCCGCTCGGGCGCGGGCGGGGGAGCGGGGCGGGCGCGCATTAGCGGGGTGCGGAGGGGAGGCGGGGGCGGCATTCAGCTGCGCCCGGAGTGGTGTGTCACTCGCGTGAGAGCCTGTGATCAGCGCCGTAAGTCGCCTTTCAGGAGGTGTCCCCGCATGCTTTAGTATGCATGTCACCGCCCGGGTTTCTTAAGCCTGGGGCACTAGCAGGCGAGGAGGAAAAAAAGAAAAAAAAAAGTTCCAAATAGGATTTAGCATAAGCTTGAGGAGATTTGGAAAGGTTTCAAAGATCAGGCTGTATCAAAGGCTTATGAAGCCCTCGTTAGCTGTAGAAATATAATAGCATGGCAGGCTATCCCATTCGAGGAACCAATGTCTGTATTATTTCACTATGACAGGCTAAAGGGAGAGAAAGTTGAACAGTTTCCACAGAGGAGTTGGACTAAGTTGAATATAATGAGCAAACGCCACATGTATCCATTATGTCCCTCTATTCATTCCCAATCACTGCCATAACTCTTTGACTAAACGATGATGAGCGCTGAATTACACACAATACCCTGCTCATATTAAAATACATTTAAGACCTATCCCTCCTGGTGCCCTGTTACGCCTATTCACAGGATTTTCTTTTTGTCCTAATAGGGCCTCTCTGGGAAGCAACACCAGTCTCGTTCCAGAAGAACAAAATAACAGCATGAGGCTGAAACCTGGCACGAACCGGGGGGAACGAAACCATCTGCCCCGCAAGGCACCAAGGCCCTGTGCGGAGCCCGCTGCAGGCTCCCAGCCCCGCAGTGCCTCAGCAGCCGTGGGGAGGGAGGCTGCTGGCCTTGGCCCGCAGGGAGAAGCCCTGACGGGGAGGGAAGATGAGGGTCCTAAAGGGCAACTGCTTCTCCGGGAAACAGCATCTCTTTCCTTTCCTCTTTCCTTTCCTCTTTCCTTTCCTCTTTCC